>JABASF010002214.1:0-16085 GCA_019776145.1 Harlomillsia oculata
GACATTTAGAAGATTAAAACTGCTTTGAACCACCACCAAGCAACTCACTTCATTGTTTTCTTTTTAGAAATGGCACACATTCAACTTAATGGAATGTAATGACGAGAGAAACACGACATAATAACGTTGGGAAGAAACAACGTTTACCTTCCTGTTTTTACAAGAGAAAGCTTTCTCACCCTCTTCCCACATGTGAACGAGTCGAGAGTCGAGACCTGTGAATACACGGAATCTCCAAACTGAACGTTTGCTTAAAGAAGACTGACCGGTTTCTTTCTTTGGATCCTGTTACTTCCTGTTCTTCCCATTCTATTCTGCGAATTTTCTCAGAAATACATTTCCAATCAGGACTTATCTTCCTGTACGTTCAAATTTGTAGTACAAAAAGTAAAAGTAAAAAAGGCGCCGTCGGGGACAGTGAGTACACACGAAGAGCGAGTGGGAAAACTCCCACATTGTAATATCTGTTATCAGTTCGCGTGTGTGGACAACAGTCTGATTACTCGTAATTACGCCCCGTTGAACACGAGTCGAACGGGTCCATGGGCATGTACGTGTAATTCCCATTCAGGGAGCATAACTCACTAAAAATCCATTTAAATCCAGACACGAAACAATTATTTTTGTATTAGGTTGAGCTTTCAGAATCAAAAATTGTGTATCGAGTGTAATAAAGTCACTAATGGGTCTCAAACGAACACCCAAAAGTTTCTAACCTAGTTTCAAAATCTATGCATCACAATAATCACAAACAACTCAAGACTCAAGTTCCTCTCCGCAGCAGTTTGCACTGTGTTTTGTCTACGTCATTTGACCTCTACCGTTACTTTACCTTTTATATACAGTGCAAATTGCGACAAATGACATAACAACTATTGATGACAATTTATAGTACTATAAACGGTCATTAAACGTACTCAAGCGCATTGTAATTGTGTTTTGTATTACATTCTCAGAGCCGTGTCGCCGTCGCTTGGTTTTGGTGAAAGCAGAACATGACGTCACTAACTACATAGTACAGTACTACGTTTATTTAGGGAAAAATCAATCTGTGACCAATGTCCAATGACGAAAGTACAGTTAACATGGAGGTAATCAGAAAAGCCAGAATGTGAACGTAGCAAAAATTGTAATTCGGAGAAAGCAAAAAAAGAGAAAGTTGAGTAAACAAGTTTTTGAACCATAAGATGCGCACCGTGTGCTCAACACAATGGGGGTGTTTTGTTTGTCCACAATTGAAAGCCAGTATTACAAGCCCAAGTCTCTCACGGTGATTTTTATTGATGAATCTTGATTTAAAATGCATGTAAACGAGCAATAAATCATCCACGGCTGCAGATCAACTATTGTTCCTTCGTTTTTATGTGCTACAGTCTGCAACTCCTTCAGCCTTGAGAAACACCTTTAGCCAGAGAGAAAGAAAGAAAAAGAAGACGAGTCAGACAGAAGATTACTCTAACGACGGGAGCTCTCAGACTATTTACTGACTGCATTATCTCATCGCCAACAAACTTAAACATCAAGGCAGGCACACACTTTTGCCTTTTGTGACGGTGCGCTAGTCGCAACTTTATAAGGAGTGAAACCCCAAAAAAAAGACAGCTCAGGTTTTTGGTGCTGATTGCTACAAAATCCAGGAGAAATTAATCACCGACACACCAAGACGAGACCGACAGTTCTTTATCCCATTGCCGAGCTTGTGTAACCAGGAAAAGAATTCTTTTCTATATCTCTTTTGTGCAGAAGCTCTGTTTTTTTATGTCGACAAAGTTTCCAGAGAACCACTCAATGTCGACTGTCATCATTTCTCAATTGTGCAAATTTTTAGCTTCTTCCGCTCTCGTGCTCATCATCTTCACTTTATTACGCTTGACGTCATGGCCCAGATTTCCCATCGTTTTATGCCAATCAAATCAAAAGATGATTACCATCTTTCATCTTTTGTGTCTACATACTTAAACGTGTTTCGAAAGGTATAAAATAACAAACTTTTCGTTTTAACTCAGTCAGTCAGTCAATACCAATCCAATCTGCATTATGCGACGTTTGGTCTTATAGTGGTGGGGGGAAAGAAAGAAAGCATACTTTTTTTCGTTCACACTTCACAAGAAACACAGAAACCCCCACGAAAGCTGAAGATCCAGGTCAAAGCAACCACGCACGACGAACGCTACATTGTATGTTAAAGTTACACGTTATAAAACATCACTTTGTGATTATATGGCGTTTGGACATTAGGATAAACAGGATATGACGACTGCGACGTTTTCAGGTTACTGGGCGCCTTCGTTCGTCCCTAGCAGTCGCAGTACCGGATGAGACTTTTCCAGCGTTGTTTTCTTGTGAACCATTATAATAAGTGCTCACGTTGTTGTATCCTTTGTTCTGCTTTTGTACGTTCTACTATGAGTATAATGCACGACATTAGTATTGTTTTTTTGGCTTACGACATCGTAAGTAACTCACGTAAGACATTATAACACGCCAACGCACATGCAACATCAAAGTCATCGGATTCATCCGAAGTTGCCCGCAAGGAAAAACAACACACAACCAAACTCCGCAGTACTATCTGAATTATTAGGAAAGGTTCAAAGGGCAGGAAAAGCCGCATAGCCAAACAAAATATCCATCAAGGAAATGTGGACTTCCTGCCGAGTATAAGAAGAAGAGAAAGAGGACTAGCGGCGGCGAGCGTGTTTTACAAGACTCATAATGCTCATGACATTTGACATTACACGCTTGAGCTTTCGTGTATGGACGTATGGAGTGTGTTATGTAGATATTGCATACGCTCGGTGCAAGTGCAGTCCTCCGCAGACCCGAGTAATCCTATAGACTGATTTGCTCACAAAAGCATAGGGAAGGGAGGAGGAGTCTCCAGAGGCACCTCTCACATTACAAATATTACAAGCAGTGCACCATTTCCTCTCTTCCAAGAAGATTCAGAGCAGCATGAGAGACACAGACGAGCACTGAGCACTGCAGAGTCAAAAAAGAGTCGATAGGCAATAAAACATACATAATAGGACAAGAAACCCTCGAGAGTTGTAAACCATTGACTAAAGGAGAAAACTTGTTTTTTTGCCAAATCTCCTTTGGATTGGAAACTGATATTGCGAATAATTCCTTCGCTGCCCTAATATTTGCAAACAGCGATTGGAACCAGCAAGCCGGCAATGACGAAGACGATGTGAGATAGGAAGTCAAGTGTGAGAAGATGTCCATGTTCCCCGTTCCATTTTGCATCCATCACTAATTCACAAGGGTTTCAGAGCGAATGGGAAATGTCAGGAAAAACGAAACGAAACCACAAGCTGTTTTGCATATTACAATATAATCCCGAGCTTTCCAATGTTAAAGCTTGTAATGACCTTTTCTTAAGAACGTCTTTGTTTAATAATGATTTATTTCCAAGTGCTCTTACACTCACTGATTTCCAGTGAGAATCGTATTAGCGTCCCGCTTACGGGTAAGGGAAAATGAAACTGTGAACACGAACAAGAGTGCTCTTGCAGGTCCCGTGGAGAGCACTTTTGGGTCCATGAATAAGTAAAACATCAAGGAATATTTGCATGACAAGCGACGTGGTCCGTTAAGTTTTACCACAGAGAGTGGAGGCGACAGAGGAAGAGACCACGAAGAAGCGGTCTCGCTAGCAAGTGACGTGGTAAGCAAACCTTCCCAATTCTTGAGGTGAGGATGAGTGGGAAACTCTATAGAAATTGTTAACGAGACGGATCTCTTATTTGTTTCGTCACGGGTGAACTGAGAATAATCGGATGATGGGTTTTCGGCGCCGTGAGCGACCGCAGCATTCCCAGGAAAGTATCTCCTCTTAACCTGATGATGAGACGAGAAAAGCGGAAACGCATTATTTTAGTGTAAAAACTGAAGTGAGAAGCACACCGGAGATTACATGCCGAGTAAAAACCTGGAAGGCATGAAACATGGAAGATGAAAGGTACACAACGCGCAAAAGGACTGCACGCAACCTTTCGGTTAGTTGAAGAAATTGCAATGCATACGTACTCCATGCTTTTTCACTCAGGAAGAAAAGGGGAAAGGATTCTGAAAGCAGGTAATATATAAATTGGTGGAGATCCATTTCCAATTCAATTCCCTCTGTCAAAAGTATTCTCCATCTATCAAGGCGTCACCCGCCATTCTGGGAATGAAAAGTTATCTGTCACATTTAATTTTCAGAGACCCGTTTCTATGTAGCGTCAATTTGAAGACAGGAAGAATTGGTTGCAATCAAAGACTTGGCTTTTTCTATCTGTCCGTCTCCATTTAATTTACCACAATAAGGACATTGTCAAGAAATTCGCCAACTTGAGCCTTTTAAACACAAGAACAGAAGTGTACTGCATGAGGTCCGGATTGAAAAGTGTGAAAGAATGAACAAATTGCTTTCCAAAAGAAGTCTATTGAGAAAGATGAAAGTTTTTGAGGTGGCAAGGTATAGCCGTCAACTGTGTGCCAAGATGCAAAGGTAGGAGAAGGCAACGCTCTCAAACTACTCTTCTTTCTCGTCCCGGGTTGTTTGTTGTCTTCCTATTTCCCATGCAATATGCAACATAAGGCATACTTTCACTTAACACTTTTATTCGGTTCCACATAGTATAATAGACTTTGGAAGTGGAACTGGAAACCTATGTACTTCCTACCTTTGAGCTCACTCTCTTTTTCTCCAGTGTGACATTCCACACACGGAACAAACTTGTGACGACGCGGATCGATACCTTCCTTTCTCATCTTTCCGAACGTGAACCCACAAAGCACAACAGCTAAGGGCGATTTAAACGACAAGAACAAGGTGGTCCCTGCCACATGCTGAGAGATACGACTAAACGACTTGAATAAAAAAGAAAACTAGCAAGAAAAGGAAAAAAGAAATTCCCTACCCCACTCTTTATTTCCCTGTCCCAATAAACACCTTATAGCCAACAGTAAATGGAAAGTATAATGGAACGAAAAGAAGCTACACGGCCTATCAGGCAGACAGCACTCACTCCTTTCCACTCGGTTTCACACCTGTTCCAAGAGAGTGACAGCTTTGTCACATTTTTTTTGTGGCCAAAACGTCAAAAGAAAAGCAAGCAAAGCAAAACAAAGTTACTCGGCAGAGAAAGTTAGACAGGAATTAATGTCAACTAAATAATATGTAATTTTTAGAATCTGCGTTTTTTCGGCGGTGAAACGATGACAGGAACTAAATTAATTAAAGTAAGAAAGCGTAAGGAAAAGGTATAAGAACGCAGAGCTTGACATGTTTGAATGAATGAATTGAATGAATTGAATGAACGGATGAAGTGGAAAGTTAGTAGCTGGAGGCTGGAAAGTGAATGAAATTAGTCAACAGGCGTTGACAAATGAGAATAGACTGACAACTAAAGCGACTGATCTGATTGGAACGTGTCAAAGCAAATAATAGAAAGCGGTGAAAGAAAGAGAAAAAATGGTTATAAAGGGAAGAGTATGATTAATTGATTCCGTACCGTTTCCACTTTCTCACTGGCGATAGACTTGGGTGGACGATACTCTTCAGCTTCAATGATGACATCCGGGTTCACTTTCCAGACTGCGAATGAGTCCCTCATATGACGAAGTGAATTTCTCAAGGGCATTGGCCCCAAAGACAAGGATGAAAAAATAGGATTCAACCAACGAATGGTTGAGTAGTAAGCATAATATAGTTAATACAAAAGACAAAATTGAATTTGAAACGGAACAACGGGGCTTTAAAAAATTTTTGCAATAGTGGAATCAACAGAACACGAAAAAAGACAGCAGAACAGAAGAAGTTGTGAGAGTCGTAGGCTCGTAGGAATATAGAGAGTGTCCATAAAAGAAGGCACCAATTTCGGAGTAAACAAACCAGAGAGCGAAAAAAAACAAAAAAGGAAGAGAAGAGTGTACAATAGCAGACCGATAGTCGTGCAAAATTGATTAGAGCCAAGGGATTTGAAGGAGCACCATAATAATATTCGAATGCACCGTGCAGAAGTAGATGATTCCGTGTCTCATTTTTGCTCGTGATTGCACGTTTGTTCTTAAAAGCGTTACTAGGAACGCACCGTTGCGTTGAATGTTTCTATATCCCTTCGCCTTGAGTTATGTCGTGAGGTGCGAATAGTAATATAAGGCAAATGTGCGTGAAATGACTGAAAACAAAGAATGGTTGAATGCGAATGAATTGGGTGGTTTGTGAGTAATCAAATGAGCAAGGTGATAGGAGGCGGAATGCCTGTGTATGTCTATTATAATAACTTTTGTTCTACTTTTTCATGAGACGCGGAGAGAAGACAAGGACTTGAGTACAGTCGTCGTCGTCTGCTTCCAACATCTCAAATGGTCCAGCCGCTTCATCCTCATCCCTTTTCCAGATCACATCGCCACGAGCATTTTTGCAGGAGGGATTCGATCCCAGATGCGCGCAGTCGTTCTCTTGCCTAAGCATCTACCTTATGACGACCTGCACACTTCTACCTCAACTGAAAGAAGGAAACCCCAGCTTCTCATAATGTTTCCAGTCGCTGAAAACCAGAGAAAAGTAAACCTTATCGTCAAGTGGTCCTGTGTTTTAGTGGCGGAGAGAAGACCACTGTCGTCGACGTGAAAGCAGGAACAGGTTCCAAATCGGGACGAGAGATTTCAAGAGACCCTGTTTTCCTCGAACGTATGCTTCCCACACACATT
The DNA here is from genome assembly GCA_019776145.1 of Harlomillsia oculata. Classification (NCBI taxonomy): domain Eukaryota; kingdom Metazoa; phylum Arthropoda; class Collembola; order Entomobryomorpha; family Oncopoduridae; genus Harlomillsia; species Harlomillsia oculata. Next base: position 6,703 of record JABASF010002214.1, read on the forward strand.
CACATCCCTGATCGCTCCCGGTTCGTCTGGGATTTTCTTACCGTTGAAGCTCTCGTCCACTCGGATCGGCAAGCGACAGGAGCGGAGGCATGCTTTCATTCACAACAACGATCGACGTACGGAGCGGGAGAGCGGAGTGAGATGTGACGGCTTGCCTTGTTCACTTTTGCCCATCGTATGGGCCGTGCGGGGCTCAAGTCGACTCAATGTGCCCGGGTCGTGAGTGCCCACAGGAGTACTGGAGAGTTTGTGTCTCTCACGTTTCACCTTCCAGGGAATTTTCTCTGTAAGCGTTAAACTCACTTTGCTGCAGTGCAGTGACAAACCGCACTGCGTACAAAGTCAGACTCCATCTTTTCAGCTTCGCTACATTTTCTAAGCACGACAAACGGTGGTGAGCAAGTATGACTTTATGCCCATTTCCTCTTTTCCGAGACGCCCATGAATCATTGACAATATTTCTTGCCCGCCGCTTGCGGTTATCTCTCACGTTGTTTCACTTCTCTAATCGATTTGGAGATCCGCACTTCCCTCAGAGTACCATTTCTTTTATTTATAACGAAACCCACAACTTTTCTTCCCTTCTTTTAGAAACAAGGAAAAAAAGTCTTGTCTCCCACTTCTTGAGAGTAATTGGAGCTTTTCATGCTTCAAAACATAAAATCTTGAGCATACTCCACAGGCTCCCTTCTCTATAGATGCCTCGTGCCTCATAAGAGCTCAAAAGTACCAAAAAGTAAACCAAGCCACAAAACTTAGCAAACCTTCTAAGCACTCAAAAGCACTGACTTGACTCCTTCAATCATCGCATCGCCGTTTCGTTATCATTTCCCTTATAAGGAACTGAAACCCCAGTCCCTATCATTAGTTCCTTTTCCTGTTCTGCCCATCTACGAGACTCGTCTTATTTTCCCCGAACAGACCCTCAATATCAAACCCAAACTTTTAAAATACGCGATTCATCATTACAAAAATTGTGTGTAGACAAACTCTCAAAAATGTCAAGTTGGAATCAACCAGTGACGATATTCTTATAATTTATTCTACGAGTACAAATTATTCCTTCCCAGCACACAATTTATACCCTACAATACAACAAACCCACAAGTCATTCCTGCTTTCTCAAGAGGCTAAGTTGCGGCGACAGTTATGGAAAGATAACCTTGGCAAAAGCACAAAATGTTCCACAATTTATGCCCATTTTGTATTCAGTGTGAAAGACCACAAAAATAAATGTTCCCTTATAAAAATATATTACAATGCAGATAAAAATCATTTTATATAGTCGGAACATGCAGTTCTTCAGCAACTGGTGCTCTTGTCTGTGTAATCTATTACAAAAATGAGCCAAAAAGTACAAAAAGAATGAATTTCAACATTCGCTACATTTTGCTCCATGAAATCATCATGAAATGTCATCAATACGAACGTTAGCTGTAATCACAGTAATGAGGCACTTTAATTTATGAAGTATACAACTTTTTTGGAACAAGAAACGTTTTTTGGAAACTTCCTTCAAACGTTACATGGAGAAAGAGAGCTTTCTCAAGTATTAGCCGAAAGCGAGTAAACAAAGAGACAAAGGAAAATAGCTTAGGTGTGAGATGGTGTGCGTATCTAAAAAATGTGCACGTGTTGAAACGGTTACAAAGCAAGACACGCTGAATCAATATTAGTATTTGGTTTGGATTACTGAAGAGAAACGAAGTTGTGAGTGTACATAAGATTTTTACGTCAGTCTTTTCTGATGAGAAGCTACCAATATTGTGCCAGTTGGACCAGATTACAGTGAACAATAGAATTCCATGTTATATCATACGACAAAAGACGCTATAATTATTGAATCGCATGTGTAACGACGTGTATAACGTTTGACAGATAATTTTTTTGCGACTTCTTGAAAGGGATTTTAATAGGTCATTAAAAAAGTGGATTAGGCTTGATGACAATGAGTCAAAGAAATGCCAAAAACGCCAGAATGTTATGAAAGGATTCTGGAGAATCGGGACGTATAATATGATAAAAGCGTGCTTTGATGCGTAACTAACCTGCCCATCTTGGACAGGCGGGGAGTCCAATAAGATGTGACTGATTTCCTCCAAGTTCTTAACGGACGTTGATCCCTTCGTCTTATTGTCAACCTTGGGAGGGCTCAAGTTATTACATCCCAGCGGCAGATTGTATTGCAGTGTTTCAGCAATTTCTTTTGCATTGGAGGAGTAGTGACGTTGACGTCCCCTTGAAGCGGAACTGTGACTGTAACAGTCACTCGTCGGGGTTTTTAAAGTCGTGAACACTCCAAAGTCCGCAGCACTTACAGTACGAGGCGGAGAATCTAAATAGTAAATTGTACTGAAGGCTTCTCGAGCTAAAGAAGTTCTTCGTAACTTGTCACTGTGAGTGATGGCTCCGACCCGTGTAGTTTCGTAGATAGTTCTACAACGTACTTTGTCCTCAGGAACTGCACATTTTTCCGTGATGGAAGAATCACTTGACCTTTTGCCTAATTCTTCATCTAATTCCTCTGTGGAGATGAGCGGGATGGGAATAAAATGAGTCAGATTTGGCATTGGCAATGGCAACCTTGTGTGGGGAGCTAGGCGTCCCTTAGGGCCTACATTAGACCGATTCACAATCACAGTTCCAGGAGTTGGAGAAACTCGAGCGAAAGAAGTGCGTGGTGAAGGGAGATGAGCCGATGCATTCAAATCAGTCGCCACAATTGCACCTCCACTCGAGGTGCATATGGGAGGAATCAAAGATGAACTTTCCATAGAATCCTCGTGATCCATCGTACTGTACGGTAGAAACCACGTGGATGATGCAACGGGAGAGAACACCGCACCAGCAAAACACTAACACAATCTTTCTCAACCTAATATATTACACAACAACATAACGTGTCCATGGCATACGCTGGTTGTTCCGAAAGCTATACCTACAACTATAGTTAACACAAGTGACGGCACTTCCGCGGAACAACAGCGATTTGCATACCCTTGGCCGGATGCCAAGAAAAATAACTAAAATTCAACAATCATCATTGTGATAGCTGTCTGTAACTGTCCAGCTGAGACAAGACTTAAACGAAAACTAACAAGGGACCATTTTCATTGTGCCAATATATGTAGAAATTCCGCTCCGGTGCAATTTCACAGGAGGAGAGAGAAAGAGCTTGCATTGTGAAAATGAGTCTACCGTAACGTCCTTTCATCACCGAAGCCAAGCGGATTGCAAGCCTGATTAACCCTCGAGTAGCTTAGAGTCCTTCGTGCACTCTATATGAAAATTCCACTGACCCAAAACTCAAAATCGATGACAAATTCTACAGGGACAGACCGGCTTTTCTCGGACAAACTAAACATACAATGCCACAATAAGGAATTGTAAAAGACGACAAGACCATGACGGAACGAGGAACAAGGAACAAGACGCTATAGCTTTCAGCAACTCACTTTTTCCCACTGCAATTTCCACTGCGTTTCTCGCCGAGTCGAGTCCGATCCGCGATCCCCGAGATGTTATACCTTCTGTCGTCGTTCTAGCAATTCCAGCGTTCAGAGGAAGTTGGCAATATGCACGCGAATTATATTCCTCAAAATCTAATATGTTTATTAGGAAGTCCAAAGGTATGACTAATACGACTAGACGACTATATTATATAATTCTGTCAAACACCTGTTTCGATTCTTTGCTGGAAACGAGCACAAAGGGACCAACTAACTGAGCTGTAGTGACTACTGACCACAGCGTGTTGCAAAGCACACCCGGTGACTGGATTACTGGAGGAATCAACGGTCAACCGAAACTTGAAACTGACAATGACTCACCACCAACCCGGTACATCTAGACTATCACTTCACCTGCTGCCTCGGGAAATTTCAGGTGGTCAAACTGTGGTTTTGTGGATTGTGTTGTTCCTGGCTGCGCCAAAAATTGGCCATTTGTTGTACCTTTGAAATTCACATTTTTGCCCGCAGTCTTGCATTGTCCAAATCACAAGTTTTGTGTGCAATGCCGCTTCTCCTTTTTATGGCCAAAGCTGAAAATCCTTTCTAACTTGAAACAAGGAATAGCGTAGTCAGGTAACATACAAGCATTGAAGGCGATGCCCAGCTCTCACGCCACTTGAAGTATTGCCATCAATTATGGAAGACAAAGACGAGCCACTTCGCGTCTGAATCTTCTAATGCTAATACCATTACGAAAAGAAGCTACCTTATCCTTTGATACGTACTTCAATGGCGCATTCACTGATAGCAGCAATATATGCAAGATACGGGCTCCCAACTGGAGTTTTTGGAGAAAGCGTGCCAGTGTAGAACGTAATCTTACGGCCCTCCATCAATTGTCCCTCTTTGATTGAAGACGAAATGCCCCAGAAATTTTGGTTTCTAGGCCCCCGTTGGTTTTATAGTGGAGGGATAATACATGTGAAGGATACAAAATTACTTGGATTAACGTCAATACGAGTGGGGACATAGATTGAAAGCCTTTTCTTAATTAAAGTTATCTCGAGAGGGATGTCTCGCTCTCGCCTGCGTAGAAATAAAAATATAACAATAGTCCAATACGGCGATACGAGTTAATATATCATACATATCATTTCCATAGTCATACAGCTACAAAATTTCAACGTTTTAATTAAGAATGGCATTTCCCATCCGTTCCCGTTTATTAAATCATGAAAGCGCCGGATTTAATAAAAGTAGAAAGTAAAAGCCGTGAGCATCGAAAAATAATGATTGCACGAAATACAACTCCAAAACGCATAATATATGAAAGTAAACTCAAGCAGAGCAGGGGTTTTCGCAACGTTTCGTACAACGCGTGGATTGATAAAGAACGAAAAATACCATGCCATATTTTGCAATAGGAACATGTGATATATGAAAAGAAGTCATACACCTTATTGACAAAGGCAGTCATCATCTCTCTCACAACCCACACAAACGTGGTCTAAAAATATACACAAAAGCGGTTATTTGACTTTATTTGCTTCAACTTCAGCTTCACCTCCACTGCATCTCCTAGGAACGAGCATTTGTCTTTCAATGACGCAAAGAGAATAAGTTTCCCCATGTTTCTTGGAGAGTTCTACTCTGAAAAGTAGTGCATTCAGATTTTCCAGACTTTGTATGGAGATTTAACTTAAGTTAACAATGTAATGTGAAGACGACGACGATACCATGTGCACACATTCTCACGAAGCTGAATTGAACATTTGTCACACCTGCCACCAAGTCTAATGGCAACGAGTCCTTTATGTCCGCACGTTAAAAGTGTCAAAGCAATTGTAAAATCACTCTGATTAACGCGAGGTCAACCATTTGAATGTTGGTGATATGCTGCCCACTACATTAAAATAAAATCCCCAAAGCAAAAGGGCGACAATTGTCTTAATTACCAGTCCAAATATTGCTTCCTCTCGAAACCGTCAAGTGTCCCCTATAGTTTAGTTTGCACTTTTCAGTTCGGGACAAGCATTCCGAAACGGGTCTTCGGGGAATAACTTAACCGTTTTGCGAATGACTGGCAATCACCATTACTACACCAAAGCTTTCACGTTCGTAGTTCGCACGCCTCCTATGCATGGGACGCCTATAAATTCTAAAACGTGTGCATAGTTGTATAGCTGAACCCGACGTGTGCAAATCTACTTGTGGCAAATAACTACGCCAAACGACAATCTGTCTTGTGAGTTTTGGCACATTGGGCACATTTACGCCATTTTGAATGAGTTGTTTATGTTTTTCTTAAGGACGTTGAATGCATACTTGCTACCATCACCAAGCCTCTATAATGACGATGTCGTATATGACCACGACCACGACTCGACTCAGTCGACTCCCCACGACAACTCATCTGACTCAAAGACTCAATCACTCAATTGACGAATTTCTGGCACAGCTTCTGTATCTTGTTCTTGAGTAAATGAGAAATCAGTCCCATTCCCATTAGCTTTTTAAAGGACATTCTACAAGTTCGTAGCACTTAAAAAAATGTGTGGGGCAACGTGGTACATGAAATGAATGCAACCAAATGCAGCACAGGATTCGACATTACTTTAGCGTTAATTCGTTAATGATACTTTGACATTTCCTTTTACAAAGCACTGGTGCAAGTATATTACTATTCAATCTGGTAAAGTTGTTTATTGTTTGCGTAATAAACCCAACTTAAAATATATTTTGCATGTACATGGACGTGGAGCAAATGAAAATGACACTCGGTATTCTTGGAATGGTAGCGACGTGCATGCACATCACGTTTTGTCCGACTTTCAGATCGGGTGATATTCTTTCTTTCAAATCGTTTCAAGAAGCCGAAAGCCGAATGCAGAAGACGGGAGCGGGACCAAGTGGAATCCTGAACTACCAGGAAAGCAAGAAAACAAGTCAAAGGAGGGCGTACCTGAGCAACTTTCTCGCCTACTTTCACTCCTTGGAAGAACTTGCCGGACCCGTTTTCTTGAATTGACATCTGCGTGTCCATGTAAATAAAAAATTCCAATTTAAATCACAGCTTTTGTAATATTACAAAACACGCTTCTTTTCATTTCGAAGTCTAGAACCAAGAATTTATAAGATTTTTTGAAAACGAGACTATACGAAAGCAATGAATCAATAGAATATTACATTTGTCATGAAATGATATCAAACAAAAAATGCATGGAAAGCAAAATGCAATAAAGAATGGAAATGAAATGATGAAAAATTCTTGGAAGATTTAAATGAAACAGAAAGACATTCATTTCAATAACCTATGAATTTTTTGTATTCATTTTAAAAAATCCAGGTTCATCAAAGCGAAAGTATTTTATTAAAAACATGCAAAAAATGTAACTGTTATGTCTTCTGAATACCTTGTGTTTGGCCTCCTCTTGGTGAGTCAAATTGGAAAGGGATGGAGACTGTTTTTCACGAATGAGAATCCGAGGGTCCCCTAACGAAATTCGGTGTCGAGCCAAATCCGAATCGGAAGTAGAAAAATTGGGAAATCGTTTCGCACTCGATTGACTCTTCTTGGCTACATGATTACGATCAGAAGATTCAAAATCAAAATATATCACTTCCGCCATTTCCATTTTTTGCCAACTCTAAAACAGCAGGAAATCTAATGAATCACTTTGAGTTTGCAATATACGCTTCAAATGACTAAATGTTTGTCATTATTTGAACGACACGTGATTTCAAATAGTGCTCAAAAATAATTGCTTTACATATCTCTAGTTTAGAAAAATCCTAAAACGTTAGTTTAATTTTCTAGGGTACGGGGATGAAGAGCACACACCTGTTGTGGCACTTTTAGTTAAATCTTAAGTGTGTTTTTGGGCGCGCAGCACATTTGGTACCTTGAAGGTCAGCTGACCNGGCTCCGTTTGTAACCTGTTGTGCATTGTTGCGGCCAGTGCATGGAAAGAACGAAAGAAGGAACATGAAACCGAACCTTCTTTTCGAGCCTTAGCACAAATAAAGCAGGCCTTATTCACAGGTAAAGGGTACCTTTACATCTTACGATCATATCTTAATTATCTTACCAATCTTACGTGCATGTTTTGTTAGCCTCTACAATCTAACCATCATGCTTGCACACAAATGTCATACTTATTCAAACAGGCACTGTAAATGACAATAATTTTCATTGCACTCCGATGATTTGTAACATTCAACGAGTCATTTTATGCAAACCTTGCTACATTTCCACAACAAAGAAGCATTCAAGCATGCAAAGCTTTGGATGAAAATTCTAATAAAGCAGGAAGGCTGGAAAGTAAAAACGATCATGTTGTGTTAGTGTTTTAATGGTTCTTTAATTAATTTCCTCTGACAAGATAGCTTCTGACGCAATTAGAGAGCCAAAACGGATGAAACGGTTCCTAATTTGATTTGAACAAAGTCATCGCCGCTATAGATTCAGACTTTCAGACGTGCGGAAAAGACCATTCTTGAATGTTTTACGGCGTGACAAAAGCACCGTTATATAAGTTATATTGTTATTTAATAGCTGCTCATCAAAGCACAGCAGAGCATTTATTATATTATAATATAAATTATATATTTCCTGGAAAAGGCATCGGCATCGTGTGTTCATAAAATCTTCCGGAGCCTCATTAAAAATTTGAGAGCTTTCACGATACGAATTATTCATCGCAAATTCTGAAATGTAGTAGGTTTCAAAGGAAAACAGAATTGCAGATCGTCTTTCGTCTCTGCCTACTCTGCTCAAAGCATACTTACGAACTTACGAACCGCAAAACTGTTATTGTAAACTTAATTATACCGTCATTTTCTCCTCATTGACGTCAATTTAGACTATTTAGATTCATTAGAGTATAAACAAAATTCATCGAAAAGAATTTTCATTTTGCATTGAAACTGAAACCGTTGCTCTACTGGCTACTGGATTCGTAAATGAGTTTTTAAGGTGTCTGGTGCGTGTGTGTCTACGGTCTATATAATTTACATTAATAAAAATGAATTTACACAGCGGTTTTAAATAGTTAGTATTTAAAATGTTTTGTATTTGTGTGAGTATAAAAATTTGACGGTGAACAAAGACTTCAAAACAACTAAAAAGTAGTGTAAAAAAAACTAAAAAAGCTAAAAAGTAGTTATGAAAAATAGAATCATGAAAATGATGATTCATGATGTGAAATTAAAAAGTAATGGATTTAGTAAAAATGCTTGCTTGCTTGCTGTTTGTTTTGGTAAATTGAATAAAATGGTAAATGGATAATGGATGAGATGAGTATACCTTTGAGGTAAATGTTGTCAAGAGTATGAGGCCGAACTAAAAGGGGACCATTGCGTTTCCATTCCGTAATGTTAGCCGACACTGACAACGACAGCAGAGCAAATAATTTGCACGTCACGTACACCGGACACATTGAGAGTCGGGAAGAAATAGGCAAAGAGAAGACACGGAAAATAAAAGATTCAAAATTAAATTGTAGAAATTACACTAGTATAACAATAATCAGAGAAAGGATAGAATAAAATAGATAATAGCTATTAGGTAATAATAAAACAAATACATAGTACACACAGACAAACAATCAACTATATCAAATCGAAACAATCTCTAATACGAATTACGAATTACACGGACAACTCATTGTTACGACATTTACGACGTACTAAACGTACAGTATTGGAACGGAAAAATATACACGCTACTCTTTCATCATTTGCATTGCATTGCATTCACAAACAAATTCATGAGGAATCATTTACGTTTCTGGAGAAAGTTTCAGACTTCATACTAATGGCGATGCATTCATGAACACAAAACTGAAACTACTACGACACAAATTACACAAACAGCACGAACGTTGGAACATGTTTAGTATATAGTTCCAGATTCCAGATTACCCTTTTATA
>JABASF010002215.1:0-16084 GCA_019776145.1 Harlomillsia oculata
TAGCGTCACACCGTTTGCATTGCATGCGGTCGGTATGAAAAAGTGCAAAAATGAACAGAAATGCACACTTGCTTTTGCATGATATCAATGATATGACTTTAAATGGTCTCAACACACGATGATAAGAGAGAAAATGGAAAGAAAATGCATATGGGAGAAACAAGAGTGAAGAATACCTTCGTGCACATTTTAAAATGTATATACTTTTTTTAATGGCCATTTACCTTACAATATGCAAATAGGCATTTGACATTTGTGTGAAGAATGACTGAAAAGGTAAATATGCATATAAATGCAGGTTTACTTTGCATTTTACATGGCGCCGTACGTTCAGCTCATACTTTCTCATTAGCATTATTGTCTTTCCTGTCGAGTTTAGTTCCGCCTCATGAAGGATTATTATTAAATCCCATTTGCGAACGCGTACTTAACTCAATTAAAGCATACGATGAGAAAATCATATATTAACTTATGGTGTTACGAGGTGCAAATATAATGATGAATGTATACAAAGTACAACAATGACATGTCATGTATTAAATGGTCGTACTGGACCATCTGCAAAAATTTTCACAAGATATCGTGTGTAAAAAGAAGGTGACTTGAGGGGAAAATGTGTACGACAATGAGGGAACGAGCCAAGGAGACAATTGTTAATATGAGAGTGCCGGCAGCAGTCGTCAACTCCGTCACTCATCATCATTCATTACGATGTCGAACAGGAAATGAACAAAACGGCTGTCACTATAGTTTGTCATCTCACAAAAATTTGATTATACATGGCATCAGGTGCTCTATAAGTACAACGTATTATAAAAACGATATTTAGAAAAATACAGCATGTTTTGATTGTTGTTTAAAGGAAAACTTTCACAAAACGATCCGATGTGACGCTGGCATTGGCTGTTGTGAATTATAAATAATATCGTATTGTATTTTGTATTCCATTGTTGTAACAATTTATGAGAATCAAGCGTATTGACAACGATGACAGGATCAGCACGCGTGTGCAAATAGCACAACCAGGAACAACGTATATTAGAAACAAAAATCACATCTCAAAAACTCAAACTCGTAAATTAAACCAAAATCGAAAGCCATTTTCTTTATCAGATTTCTCTTAATTTAGTAGTGTTGAAACATACAGTCCCATAGTTTTAGTTAAATGGTCTCACAAAAAAAACATACTTTGTTTTTCTTCCATTCCGTTTCACATACGAAATTTTAGCTTTTGCTTGTTTTTGGTATCAGAATTTGTGACCGCAAAATCCACGAGCAATAAAGCGTGTGAAAACAAATCCCCTCACATTTATGATCCATGATATACCTTGTATATAAAAAAAAATCCTCGTCACTGACAAAACTGTAAAAATACTACACATGCTATGCTCATTTGTGAATTTCAGCACCCCCACAAAAAAAATACGGTATAATAATCATGGCACACTTTACTTAAAAAACGTTCAGGTTTTTCGTATCACAAGCCCCCAAAACTTCATTTTGCTCAATGACCTTATCCGTCCAAAAAAATGCTTTACGAATAATGTGCATCATGTGCACACACGGTCAATTTGTGCCAATTAAACAATCATAAGGTTCACACTGGGCTAGACCAACTGACCTTTCCTGAACACAACGTAAACAACATGAATGATCCTTCGTCGTCCCACAAGTACAAGTCTATTTCGCATTATAAAAGGAAAAGGTTTATAGCCGGGGAAATTTCGCAGTTGTCTGAAAGATTTGACATGGGTCATCCCCCCAAAAATGCTTCTGCATGACCAGTCAACGTCCAAATGAGGTTTTACTCTACAAGACGACGTTTCAAAGTCCAAGCCGCCTTCAACACAAGTCAATAAGTCAGCCATAAACGGCATGAAAAATCCCAAATAGTACTCCTTACTCCACCCGTAAAAAGGATGAGTAAAAAGAGGTTCCTTGTACACTGTCTAATCTGATCACTGAACAATTTACTTTCCTGTGTGAGCGAGCACTTAGGCTACGAAAGTACTATAAATAAAAAAAACCAGTCATAGTTATTATTATTGAAGATGAGTTAGATGAGGAAAAAAATTGTATTGTTGTAAGCTGTAGCTGCATAGTTTTTTCACAGCCCAACTCATGTTCTTCCAAATTGATCTGTCTGTCCATGTCCGTCTTTGTTCATAGGTTTGCAGTGCAGGATAGAATTTTAAAATGCATTTGACTGACAACTTCACTGGCAACTTGTACTCAATGTTGTAAGTCATAAGTTAGACTTAAGTGATGCGAACGGAGTGAAAAAAAAGTCCTGTAAGAAGACACGAACATTATGAGTTTCAGAACAGTCAATAAATCAAGTCAATTCTCAAGTGCGTGAATTGCACAACATTTCTTTTTTCAAAATGAGAGGACCGACCGTCTTTAAAGGATTTTGAAAGGATGTGTTGTCTTGTGAAGTGTAAGTGTACGGATACTTACAAAAATAATGGGCTTTGCTTTTGTCTGGTGAGAGCAAAATGAACGTGTTGGTCAAATGGTCAGTTGCACAAGAAGTGTTTCTCTGCCTTTCAAAAGCATTTAAAAGGTCAATTGAGTAAAAAGATTGCCAGTATATTTTCAACTTGAACAATAGCAATAAGTCTAACGATTTCAAGCTCAGTTGGGGCGCTAACGAAAAGTTCATTAGGGTCCATTTTGAATGGGGTCTCAAACTTGTGGAATGACTAATAATAAATTACAATTGGCAGTCACAAAAGAGTAAACTTGTGAAGTTAACCAACTCAAGTGTATGGATTAACAGAGGATAATTTTCATGTACATTAGCATAATTGCAAAGGAAGGGCTTCTGGGCTCATTTGCATCTTAATATTTACTACTTATGAAAATATGTGAGGTAAAATGCAGTCATGTGTGTGGATTGTTGTCAATAAATATTTTTAGTTGCCAAAAAGGTGACCATTAAACACGAAAAATGAATGAGTTATGGCAAACGGTTGTTCATGACAGGACAGGAGAAGGTAACTTCATTGGCAAATTGGCAATTGCATTGCATTGGTCTATCAAAATAAAATGCAAGGAGGAGTTTGGTCCTCACCCGTCCAAGGCACCTCAAATTACTAAATCTTTACGAGAGCAACGGATACTCAATTTGCCACAGTCATTAAAATAAGTCACTTTACTTCATATTTAATCTTTTGTTCTCTTCGTAAAAAATACTAATATTCCACGTCTCGTTTACTTTCCGTGTCTCTTGACTTGCCTGAAAGGAATTTGTTACTGTCTCTTCCACACTTTCGACACTTAAAGCTTTCTTGATCCTCAATAAAATTGCAGTTGTGAATGACTCATTTTATTTATTATATAGCATTTTACCAAAAATTGAACTCAAAGGCGGAAGTTTGATTTTCCTCGTCTAAAAAATCTTTTTAACGTTGTCGTTGCTTTATGTCCCGGTATTGTTTTATGACGTCACAAGTCACAACACACAGGTCAAAATGCAACTGTAATAAAACGCATTCGTTTCTAACATCCTTTTTACATTAGGCTTTAAAGCACGTTTTATTATAGTTGGTCTCCATTCGTCCATTCATTTTCTAAAAATGCTGGAAATTCTCACGTACGATAATGCGTTATCTGCAAAACTGTTTTCCGCTTTGCAAACTTGCACACCCTGCCCTGCTTCTAAAGTATGCATTTTCCATTGATTTTCCCGCTATTAAACTACAACATTTTGTTCTTATCTGTTTTAATTTCCAACTTGCACACCCTGCCCTGCTTCTAAAGTATGCATTTTCCATTGATTTTCCCGCTATTAAACTACAACATTTTGTTCTTATCCGTTTTAATTTCCGATTGTCTTATCTACACGCGTGTGTGGAAGTAAACAGTTTGATTCTCTCGTTGGTGTTTTCAAACAGAAAACGAATTTTTTTTATTACTTATGGCCTTATGGCATACGCGTACGTTCAAAAGAAGGTTCACATTCATAGGTTCTCGCTCCCTCGTTGATTTTGCATTAAAAGTACTACTATTAATTGTTTCCCTCATTGTAGAATTGATGTGATATCGTGTGATATGAAATTAAATGCATTTAATTTTAATGCTTTTGTTTGAGAACCAACAACAAGAATATTGTATTTGACGCCTACTAAATATCAGGCATAAATTCACAGGAGGAAAAAGAGAGTGTTTATAAATTGACAATGAGTGTAAAAAGTGATTAATTTTTACCTTCATGGCGATTTCCATATCTTCTAACAGATTGTCCCTCATGTTGTCTCGATTGTGTTGCTGAGACCAAACACTATTGACCAAAAACATGGATGTGTTGTTTTTCTGAGAGAGTTAATTAAATGCACTTGAGAATGTGTTCAAAATTTAAAAAAAATAGTACTATGCTAAGAGCACTGTTTCTAATTAATTTGTATGTCTTGGAAGGTCTGTTTGAGAAATCCGATGACAATGAACGTTGTTGAAATATTCACTATGTTGAATTACGCGTGACCTCATGTTGTCTCGATTGTGTTGCTGAGACCAAACACTATTGACCAAAAACATGGATGTGTTGTTTTTCTGAGAGAGTTAATTAAATGCACTTGAGAATGTGTTCAAAATAAAAAAAATAGTACTATGCTAAGGGCACTGTTTCTAATTAATTTGTATGTCTTGGAAGGCCTGTTTGAGAAATCCGATGACAATGAACGTTGTTGAAATATTCACTATGTTGAATTACGCGTGGACAATATATTAATATTGGCAAGATGACAATGTGATGTTGCTTCCCATGCCACTTTCTACAAAAGGATGTTGCTCGTGTGTCGCATTTGAATAATCTCTTTTGTTTTTTGTTTCTTTTGGATTATTTTTAATTAATCTCCCAGAAACATTTAAGTTGATGTTGAATGACTAATTGTACTTAATTGAAGGCACATGCGCTGTAAGAGGACTTGTAACGGTACACTACGTAATATTATAAAGTGTCAACGTTGAAAATCATAATATAAGGTCCACAGAAATGTCGTGATTGTGTCCAATTGAAATGAATGGAAATGCAAATGCACTTGTGTCCTCTCGAAAATGACAATGACTTTTCGTGGACTTGAACCTGAGGGCGACGAACGAAACACGAAAAGTCTCAAACGAGGTTGAAACTCGGGTTGAATGTCGAATTTCTTGAGCACAATATTTTTTGGCAGATACCCACACAATGCGAAATAACGATTATAGGAATTTTGGCTGCTTCCGTTCTTGCGTTCATCCCCTTTGAAATGGAAAATATGGATGATGAGATGATGAAGTTTGGCCAAATTCCAATAATTCAGCAAAGTGCAATTGTTACAAAATGAGTTGGGCTCGATTGGGCTTATCTGAAATTGCAGCTTATTTTTACCTTTCTTGGAAGAAAATGTATTGTAATCTTGATAAAGTCTGTAGATCAAGAATGACTCGCACTTTTAATTGGACAACTTGTGCAATTCCTCCTACCGAACGAATGCAATGCACAAATCAAGGTTGATTTACTGTAATATACTTTACTTCAGATCAAACTGATTTTTCTGTTCTTTCTTGACAGTTGCTGAAAAATACACCTGCAATTCTCGTCACACCGTTGCGTATTGTTGTACGGTTTCAAGTCGAGTAGCACTTTTTGGTAGTATCTCTTTCGATGCAGTTTTTCAAAATCCTTGTCATTAGTGGAACTGATGTAATATATTATTAATTTCACAAGTCACCTACAATCAAAGGCTGATGATGCAGACTGGTGGAAAATGAGGAGTTATGATAATANTAGTATCTCTTTCGATGCAGTTTTTCAAAATCCTTGTCATTAGTGGAACTGATGTAATATATTATTAATTTCACAAGTCACCTACAATCAAAGGCTGATGATGCAGACTGGTGGATGAGGAGTTATGATAATAATAATCCAACAGGGTGGTTTCGTTTCGATTCGATTGAACCAATTGAAACAGGTCAGATACGAATCGAGAAGTGAACGAAATATCACTTCAAAAAACACGTTGTTGTGTTGTCTTCCTGCTCCTCACAACACAAAGCAACAAGTTCATTCTCAATTCCAGAATTCTTAGAAAGACATGAATGAAAGTTTTGCAGAATTGCTATATACGCAACCGTCACGATAAGTCACGACACGAATTTTAGTATCGAAGAATTGTAAATTCATGAACAACACGCAAAAAATGTGGATATAAAGTTCATTCAGCAGTCTTTTTTTAAAGGTTAGGATTTGCTAAAGTTGAATTGAGCTTCAAAATGGTTCTGTTAACCTATCTATTGTGAATAAATTGCGGTTTCCGTCACACAAAGATGCAAGTTTATACACTACACCCAGCCATAAAAAATCGCTTTACAAACCAAGCGGAATTGAACTTTTATAAGGTAGAAGGTAGAACCAAGTAGATTCAAGATTGTGTTTCAATGTGGGGAAAGTGAGACAGAACGACACTTGTTGCCTCGTGCACGAGTTGACCACGACTGTCGAGTCGACGTTTCTTTGTGGCCAGGTGAGTGAGCAGTCGAAGTCAAAAAAGCTTGAAGGCTTACGGCAATTCCATTTGTTGTCTCCGGGTTAACTTTATGTTGCATTTGGTTTTACCTTGCTCTTTTCTTCATACCTGCAATTCTTGTTACTTTTAACTTACCTGTACAGCACAACACGCAAACCTTTTACCAAATTCCCTTATGGGCTCTTTAAAGGCAAGTTTTGAATTAAATCCTCAGCCTCACTGCCAAAACTTTCTTCGACGAATTTGCCATAATTCCTTACATTTACATATTTCATATTGCGAGCAACAATGAAATTCTGCTTGTCCTCTGACATTGTACCTTTGTACCGTCCTAATTAAATCTGCATTTCTGCTTGTCGTTCAATCCCTTTGCAGCTATCCTTGCAGCAAATTCAAAGTGTACTAAACAGTGTTATTTAGTGTTACAACAACAACAGCAACAACAATAACAAAACCAAAAGGCAGTATGGAATGGAATGCAATGCCATAAGTTTGTAACAGCATAAAAACAGTGCCAAAGGCATCAGAATGGAATATTTGAGACGGGACACTCCTCCACTCGCGGTCAATTGTCCATTAGACTAACAAAGTGGATGACGACAAGACGATTGACGACGGATGATGATCCTTACTTGCGTCGTTCGTTCGTGTGTGTATGTGCTATGTTGTGGGACATTGTACACACGCATATATGGCCAATGTGAGCAAAACGAGTTGAGTCGCCAACTTAACTGGTCAATACAAATGGCCATCGTGACGCGCTCTGGTTCTCACAAGTTCCCACACTATTTTCAGTCCTCATTTTAAAGTAATATCTCAAGTTGGATTTGTTGCTGGTTGCTTATTGCTTTTGTTATACTTTTATTGAACTCTATTCTTTAATGTTATTTTGTTATAGAGTTGCATTTTCTACACGTACATCCTGATTGGAAGCTGAGAAGGTCAGGATACAATCATCGGAACTAGTCAATCTTGAATGTATAATTGCTAATTGGATGAAGCTTTTTATATTGTATAGAAAACAGGAGTTCAATAATAACTGCTTGACTACTAATTATTGACACTGTCTTTTCAACTGTTCTGTTTTCATGTCCTGATAAACATCTTTATGAATAGACAGAATAGAGGCAAAATTATGTTCGTGCTAATGGGGAAATTAAGTAGATGATTTTTTCACATTGTAAAATTTTATGAGAGCATTTTGAAAAATGAAAACCCCGGCCGGGGAAGCAGGTAAAAGTTTGACTTTTGGGATTTGTATGAATGAAGTCTGGTTTTCGAAGGAAAAACAAAACGAAATGGGATTTATGGGTTCAGACGTTCAGAGGTTCATTGGTACATAGAAAAATGCGATTTTGAAACTTAATAGTATTGTTTGTGTACATATTAAAGCATTACAAAAGAATACGATTGACGATTATATACACTGGACTTAAGCCTCTTAATCTGCAATGATTTTTTTTGCCCTATGTGGCTCATCGTCATCACTGTATGGACTCCGACTCAACAATGAAAGGAAGAGGATTTTCTTGTTCCGTTCCTATCCTGTCTACATTTTGCAACTTCTCATTGCTCTGGAAGAGTTCAACAGCCTGCAGGACTTTACAACAGACAGAGCGGACAAGTGTGTGTAAAAAAGTTTTTTAGTTCCAATCCCAGGCACAAGCACGACCAAAGTGAAAGATACACCTTGAAGAAAACCTCAGTGCATGCCAAAAAGACAAGTAACATGCTCTCAAGTTAAAAACTATAGCTTTATGTGCTTTGCAATGATGAAACATTGAACAAAAAGTATAACAGAGCAAAAGTGTATACAAGTGCACGTCAAACCATCTGCCAAGTCTTGTAATTTTGGGATGGACCAATGTTACTTTTTCTAAGGAGAAGAACGTGTAATCTCACTTTACTCGGACCTTTTGCATGTGTGTGTTTTTGCAGTTTATACAGTGTTCAGATGCAACTCAGATTATCTAAAGGCTATTACACAGCATGCATCCGAAAGAAATGTATCCGATGACCATAATGGCTAATCTTACTGTCAGAGTCGAAACTTGTACTGTACCAAAATCTTTAAGCCGTGTTGTGATTTCAAATTGCATTATTGTTGTGATGTCTTGAATCCCGTGGTTCTCCTATAAATGTTACTCGAGGTGTATAAAAAATTGCATTTTAAAACCTTAAAACGCCCAGTTTTGTTGAAGCTGAAACAACTTTCCGGAACTTTTTTCCAAAATATTTTCCCACGTAATGCTTTCAAGTCTGAAATTACAGACCAATTTGGAAATATGAGGCTTTGTATGTAAA
The DNA here is from genome assembly GCA_019776145.1 of Harlomillsia oculata. NCBI lineage: Eukaryota > Metazoa > Arthropoda > Collembola > Entomobryomorpha > Oncopoduridae > Harlomillsia > Harlomillsia oculata. The sequence goes on from JABASF010002215.1 coordinate 8,814, forward strand.
AATTAAGTAAATGCTGGTAATTTCGTTCTAATGCTCAGTGGTCTGTGCTATTTCCAAGTCATAATTAAACTAATATACCAAAAAATTAAATCGTGTACGATTAACTTCTACGTGAAGGAAAACTCGGTAGCTTGAAAATGGAGTGGAGACACATTTTCGTTAGTCAGCAACATGCAAGGAAATATACAATACTAAATCTGTATTCATCGTCGCATACTCATCGTCAAAAGTCGTGTCATAATCAAAAAAACATAATTGAACACCAGTCTATGATTACTGTATGTACAACACAAAATGATCGCTACTGTATGATGACGATGAGCAAAATGGTTACTTCTTGTATGCATAATTTCCTCTGGCTTATGATATTACGCATGCAGGTCCATGTCCATTTAGGCGATTTAGGACTTTTTGGACTCCTGCAAGTTTTATGCCATTCGAGTCAAGTCGTATCATATCATCACATTTTTTCCCCTAAAGGCGTACCTGGTAATTTGGACGGGCAATAAAATTCTTCAAGTTGACTACTATATGAGTTATGAAAGGTGAGACTTTGAAATGGACTCTTAGTTCGTTAATTCGTACCAGCCCGTGTGCATTGTCCCATAAGAAAACGGACGCGAGAGGAATGAGGAACAACTTTGGAGTTCTGTCAACCGGAAAGAGAATAACATTAGGGATGACCGCTGTTCAAAAAGTTCATTTGTCCGCAGGAGCCCAAAACACATTTCACATGTATGTACTGCATTTCGCACACCGGATGCTTTCCTGACAAGGAGACTGCAAGTGCAAATTCTGCAAAATGTGAAAGGTACATTCTGATTTCTGACTGAAACGAAATACCAAACTCAAACGGCATTCTTAACCATCCGAATGAGAATTCAAATATTTAATAGTAATTTCATCACATATGCTTTTTTGCACTTTATTCAATTTACCGTTGAGTTGTTTTCAATGCCTTGAAGGAGTTTTGCGGGGTTGAACTGTTGTGTCGACAATGTGCCCAAAGTTAACTTAAACTAATTTTGCTACTTTAGTGTGCAACAAGCCCATTTTCGCTTGTTGCAATTCCAAGTAAGTGATACTTGGATACAAGTGCTAATTACACCTTATTTGACCCGTTTAAGTTACTGATTTAAAAGTATGATTGGTATTTGTATTTAGATTACATTGCAACCTTGTTTACATGCAACACTAATTCCTTGTGCTGATGCCTATAGGCTATTCTAAAGGAACATGATTATGTTACGCTTTCAAAATGAAATAGGTAGTTGTTAATAATTATTAATTTCAGTGTGATTTTTTCGTATTATTGCTGCTTGTCTGAAGAAGAAACCTTAAACATGAAACTTCTGTTTACTAAACTTTTCCGCCCATGGCCTAATTAGTGAATCCTCAAGTTCAAAAATTCATCGATAAGACAAAGACGCGTTTATCTGATTCTTTGAACACCGCCATTTGAGCCTTCACAAACGCCGCGCGTGTGAAAAGTCTCGGAAGAGGATTTTCATCTTCATTTTGGAACTAAACAATGCAAAAACTTTGGATTTTACTCACGCCAAAATGTGGAATTGAAGCTTCTCGTTAGCTCCCTGGGAGAAATCTCTTGTTTTTATCCTTCTTCAATGTTTCCACAAAGTGGACAAGGATGTACAATACAATTTGTTATTCACAAAGTATATACAGAAGAAAGTTTCGAAAAAAACTCTAGTACTTACAAACTAATACGTTTACAAGTACGAAATACGTAGCTACGGAGCTGCCACTGCCACTATGCTACAGATTTTTCCGCCCGCCCATTCCATTCCCAGGATTCGTTACGGTTTACGATGATACTATCTTGTGGTTTTTCTTAAAGATTTTAACATTATATAGTGGAAGTTGAATGAATGTTCAACTGTTCAGAAAAAAGGATGACGTGAAGGATTTTTGATGAAAAATTGTCAAGTGTGTGCATGCGGCAACGTGAGTGGATGCGTGCAATCGTTCATGTGATATGTGTGCATGTGAGATTTTGATCCACGCGGAGAGAATTTAAAAAAAAACTTGGATTGTCTTCGCAGTCGCTGTGTTTCATCTGATCATCTCACATTGTACATTTGAGACTGCGTGATTGAATCTTGAATCTTCAAACGTAATGTAAACTTGTGAACTCGTTGAGTTTTCAAAAGATAAAAAAGATTAATGCATGCAAACCAAATGCTTCGTATACGTCCTATAACTCATCATTTCTTCGAAAGAACCGAAACCCACTTGAAGGAATTGGCACAGCCATGGTGTATAGAATAGTATTAACATGGTCAACTGGACAATAGACACAATGGAAGACGAAGACAATGACAACGCTATGGATGACCACATACAATGGCAATGACCAGGTGCAGCGACTCACTGAACCCAGCAAGCAGCGCAAATGAATAATTTTGGTCATTGTGAATTTGATTCTTCATCTTGATGATGACTCACAGTGAAAGAAACACAGCGGACTTCCCTGCTATGTTTTCACCTAAAGACCTTTGTACAATTACGAGTCATAAGAGGAGAGTTTTTTTTTAAAGCAATCTTTATGTCGTTTCATTACGAAGGAGGAGTGACTTTGATTTACTACTCACAATCTTATAAAACCTTCCTGAATAGCTTTAAAATGGTGAGCATAAAAATCTCAGCAGAGCAGAATAGGGACAACGTAGTAAAAGATGAGATGGATGCAGCACCCTGACTCTGACATTCCATTCTAAACAGCTCTTTCACAGTAACGGGATGGAAAAATGGTGTTTTGCCACCTTAATGTTATAAATACTATCGCAAGTGTATAAGAAATGTAGATCTACTGCAAGGAAGCGACAGAAAAATAAGATGGAACGTCGGAAGTCGTGCTTTTAGACTGATCCATGCATACAGATTAGATTACACACAGACACATTTCGTGAGGAATCATCTTTTTTTTATTACACATTTGCACCTTTTCAAAATCCGCTGCTTGTTCTCAACCTATTGCCGTCTTGAATACTTTTGTTGCCGATTTAGCATGGTAAATTAAGATGTTTTACTCAACTAATTAAGCAGTATAACATCCTCCACCTTATTTTCCTTTGATAAGTACACAAAGGCGCGAACTGTCGGAGTGGCGGAGGACATGCAAAAAATCCAATCTTTTCAAAAGCGGTATTTAATGAAGAGCTGTCTGTCCATGCAAAAATAAATTTTGTAATAGTCTCTTTGTTCATACAATACCTTTCTTGCGTTTCTTGTACTAAGTAAGATTGAAGACAAAATAATGTTAAATAACATTTTGTTTTCGACCATTTTTCTGCATTGATGTTCTATGAATAGCCGCTCGAAACAGAGCCTTAGGGAAAACTGAAAAAATCGCAATGTTGTGTACCTTCACCGTACTAAAGTGAGATGAGTGACCTCATACATTTGTCTTGGAGTGCTCAGTGATTCAGTGTTGTTTGGGGGGTGTCGGAGAAAGAATCGTCCGTGGTTGAATAAAGAATAAATAATCACCAGCGCACACGCGCTTTTGACTGGTTTATGTTTGACGGAGCCTCAGGCCTAATTTTGAACACAAATCCAATGAAATTAATATGCACAAAGAATTTGGACATCGTTCAGCATCAGGAGACTGGAGCTTAGTAAACAGTTGTGTATCATCTGTGCCGTAATAATGTTCCTTAAAGGTTTTCAACAATTCATAAAACGACTACACTCCATTTCATATAATAAAGACTCCGAAAACATCTTCATTAAGCAGTTTGACATTAATAAGAATTAATAACAATATCAACTATTGCATTTAGTTTTTCATTTATATTTGCATTACTTTTACAAGCCTCATCTCCTGGTCATTTGAATACGCAAATAATATCTTTATATGGACAGCATGCCGAACATATTCAGAGACGTTCCCTCAAAAGCATTCTTGGATTCTCGCTTTTGGCATTCAAAAATGGGTTGACCTAAGGCGAAGGACCTGAATGTTGTTTTTCCTGTATACAAATGCAAAACTGAGTTTTACGATGAATCATGAGCGGAGAAATTAGCCTAAACACCATCGAGGAATTGGCGCATAGCGTGTCTATAGTCATGAAGGCATAGTCGCACCTAATGACGAATGTGACCTTAAAGCCTTTGTGGTCAACCGCCCGCCGAGTGACGAAGACGATGTCGTCTTCCCTTTGGATCATAACTTTCCTAGCCATTTCCATTGCTAATTATCCTCGTAATCCAACCTGGCGAGTAGTTCGTCCAAAAAAATGTTGTTGCATGGCCAGCATGGCCCATTCATTGCCTTAAAACCAAGAAATCGTGTCGCATGTAATGCTGTTTACGTTTTGTATTCTTCTTGACCAAATCCTTCATCGAATCTTCGTCAAAGAAACGCATTATTAGTAGTTTATGTGCTTTATCTTAATACGTATACAGCAACAAGTCCTTATTAAACCACCAATACGCTAAAACTTACAGATTGTTTTATGTCCATAGTATGTGATCTCCGTTTTTTTGTGGTTTTGGCAATGCTTTAGTAAGTTGTCCCGTGTCAATGAAGAATGTTCTTGTCGCCCGAATGACTGTGGGCAGACGAATACATTATGGCCCAGTCCCAACCCAGCCTAAATACTAGTTTGAGATGGAAGAGACAATAATCACCCATTCCAATCGAACAATGTACAAAAAACCGGCGACCACGAATGCAGAAATAACGCTATTTACAAATCAGCGGAAAAACGTTAACTTGCTAAAACTTTGCAAACTTCTGTTGTCCTTTTCGCCAGCGACGCCCAGTTTCATAAACATACGTTTCCCTACTTTTCCAGAAAGTTTGTCAAAGCATGCATTCTCATGTCATTTTAAAAAACAATTATGCCCTTTTCTGCATCCTTTGTTTTGCGCGTATTATTCTGGCAATCCAAAAATGCTTATGGGAAAATTGTATTGTGTTTATTCATTACGCCAATATGTTTGGAACATCACAGAATCACACAAGCATGTATTTAATGTTCCGTACGTCCAAATACGGAGTAATAAGAAGTGACCAATAATGATGTAAAAAATAAATTAAACACTGAACTTTAGTAAAGCAGCAAAGTTCATTGCACACGTTTTCGAAAACCAACCATTATGACTTAATGAGGCGTAATGCTGGAACAATATCAGATACATGGTCGGCAGTCGGCATCCATCTGCACACTACCATTAACTACTTTACTTACCTGACATTTTTACAATATTCACAGAACTGCGCGCTGTTGGCGCACACAATGGATCATGATCATGGAGTTAAACTGGGTTATTGACACACTACGTATTTAAATCAATGCCAATGGACAATGTTGGCAACATGTCAAAGTATGTATTGTATTCGCTAAATTATTTCAGACAAGTAGCAGAAATAAAGGCAACTTTTATTTCCTGTGGCTATCAGTAAAGTATACTTTCATAATAAAACATACATTATTATAATCATAATTACTCCTAACGAATGAGTCCATTAGATCAATATATTCTACATTGGTCCTCAATATACGTATAAATACAGGAGTAATTATCAATCATCATTATCATGCAAAAGTTCATCATATATTCAAAGCAATGTACGCTAACTTTATAATAGCATGTTGCTTCTTCTTTTCCAGTGCCATCTCACAAGAATGTGTAATACTTGACTTATTTTGATAGAGTATTATTATTGTTTTTGATTTTTATTACTGTATGGTAATATTCACAGATTACTAATTTTATATAACCTCCGCATTTACACTTAACCATCTCTTTTAGGATACAGAGAACGGACGAAATGCAAGCTGCGCAGTTTCAGATTTAGTGAACACCACCAACGGAGACAATGGTAACATATTTAAGATATAAGAGCAAGCAAGTTCAACGTACTTGGATGTACTTTTATGTTTATTCTCTAAGAACTGAACAAGCCAATATGGATACCTCTACCTGGGAAACCGACACCGGCACCTACCCTGTGTAGCATGGACTGTTGCATACCAGTGAACCGTAAGAAACAGATAATCAGTACTTAACTTAATTACTTTTATATTTGAGTTGTCTTTTTGATTGTAGGCGGATGCGTCAATCCAATGACATGTACTCCAGCAACACCGCCGGTGATGATTGGTCCTTACCCAATGTGTGGCACGGGGGCAACTCCTAAGGTAGCGTGTGTCGCACGAGCCCTTTCTCCATGCCGGACATGTGTTGCAGGTGGTGACTGTTTGGGATCTGGCGATTGTTTTTGTCTTTCCAGTTGATATTAAATAAACAAAAATACACTGGCGCAACAAAGTTGGGTGCTAGAATAACTTTGTCACCAGAAAATACTGGAATACTGAAATCCTGTAATTGTATACACCTTATTCAATATAAAAACATTATGCCCCGGACAGACGGTAGCAATAAAACATGTACCGGAAGTGCGTTTCTGCAAAATACATTTTTAAAAGTTAGCAAAGTTGGGACAGATTCGAGACTTGATTGAACCAAAGAAAGCCTTTATTCAAATCTATACCGCAACTACTACTATATGTACTTTCACATTTTGTATAATGTCAGATTTGCTTTCACCTGACATTTGTCTTCAAGTTACATTGAAAATAATTGATTTTATTGAATTGAAGTTAACAAAAACAAGTGTCTTTGAGATCCTTTACATGTATGGTAAAAGTAGAATTTCAATTTGTATGCGTTTAGAAACATCGGACAAGAAGCTCGCAAATTGAAACGGAACTCCTATACCTTTAGGTTAATGGGTAAACGCAGTTCAGTTATTGATACGATTGATTGCTTTTATCAGTTTTATTTATGCGATATTTTACAATAAACAATTACTATCTACCATAAAAGTACATAACCAAAATTGACACACGCATTCTTGATTTATTTACTATGTACAAATGCAATTTGTAAGAAAATGTTTATTTCATGCAAATTTTTATTTTAAAAAACTCAACAGACGCATGCACTTTACGACGAATCAGAAAAACATACAAAATATTTCATGAGGAATTACTGCTCGCACTCGCATATAAGATGGCCAACGTACATGTATACTACTAGTACAAATCTTTAAGAACTCGTATCAAAGTATTATTCATATTCGACTGTTCACCGAAGAAAAACAATAAATTTACAGAACAATCCGATATTTCAATACGACCGACGACCCTGTCTGAAATTATTATGAACCCGCAGACATAGGATTAAGAATATCCACTACTAGTCTTGAAAGTGCATGCAGGCCAAAATCGAAGTGTAGT
>JABASF010002216.1:0-16062 GCA_019776145.1 Harlomillsia oculata
AAATGTTAAAAGTTATTAATACTATATATACATTATGTATCTAAATCTAAAGAGCATGTCATGATGTCATACGCAATGTTAATGCAACATCCTTGCATCCACCCGTATGCGTTTATGTTAATATTAAAAATGGAAATGGGCTTTTTGCGAGATCCCCGTGGAGCTAAAAGCTTGAAGGTATACAGATGTAAATGGAAGTTGGAAAGAGCTTAAGACAGCTTTCCTAAACGAAGGATTAAATGTTGCTGTGTCGTGGCACCCTGTGCTGAAGAGACGTAAAAGCAGATCCTTGTGCGGTGGGGTTGGAGAACATGCCCAATGACCCTTGCGAATGTCAAAAGGACAGGAAAATGGGTCCGATTACCATTACACTTTATCTTTAAGCTGACATTCCACGATTTTATGGGTCTTTGCAAGGGAAAAGTGAAAAGATTTTGCACACTCCATTACCTAGTACGCTCTGAGGGATCAAAATCCATCGTGTACGAAAAATGCTCGTACGTACTTTAAACACTTTGAGTATCTGTGGCTGAAATCAGAAATCACAAAATACAGGCTTATTGTTCCATTTTATGTCACAGATTAGAGAACATCTCCTTGCTGAAATTACAGTAAGTGAGGGAAAAGTGACTTGGCCATTTCCATTTTAATCCTACGTACATAAGAAGTAAGGGTGCATTTGGTTTGAATCTCTGAATGTGAAAGGAAAAGTTTGGTGTCTTATTATTATTCCCTCTTTCCACACCCACACAAAATAAATGGGAATGTCACCATTAAAAATATCAAGGCTGCTTCCTCTCAATTGGAAAATAAGCCTACGGTGTGACATAGCCAGGAAGGCATTAAAAAGCACAAGGGGGTACAACTTACAATCTATCCCATCGAAAATCCATCCCTTCTCACTCAAACTCACACTACGCAAAAAGCCATCAATGCCCTTTGCTTTCCTCTCCTGTCTCCTGCATTTGCTTTGTATATTGTGATTGTGCCATGGCATGGGTTTCCTCATATTCTTCTTCGTTGACGACCGTTCAGTTCTCAACAAGATTCGAAAGTGCGACATAATCTGCATTAAAAATGTCTCTCTTGTGCTTTTCCAAAGCATCTAACAGTGGCTCAAGTGAGCCTGAGTTTTGGTCGTTGTCAGCTTAACGCTTGACTTGACTCTCCCCTTGTCTTTCCTCATTTCTCCCTTCTTTGGCCTGTTGTTCAGTGTCTCTTCGTCACTCTCCGTGACTATACTTCCGAACCCATTACCACGTAGACCCTCCTTGTATATTCTTCAAATCCGGCGGATTCAGTCACATTATTATTAATATTAGAATGATGACAGTATCTCACAGAACCATCGTCTCGTCACAGTCAGCCCAAATGGACCAAACAGACTTGCACAGTTATATAATACTAGCGTTTCACAGAAGTTATTCATTGCAGATTGCACTCACGGGTCATTTCGGCTTTTGTCCGCCGCTGAGAGGGTGACTTTATGACATTTCAAGGGGAGTAACGGTAACGACTAACGAGTAACTAAAGAAAAGGGTTTATACATTGAATATTAGAATTCAAATGAGTACTACCTATTTCAAAACTTCAAAAGCAAATCAATCGATTTCAAAAATTTCGACTTTTTAAAAACTAAGGTCATGTTGCCGTTTGAAGTTTTTGGAATTTTGCTCTTAATATTTCACGAAAGATTAAAACAGTTTCAGCTTCCACAAAACTTAAAACAATATGAAAGATTGTACGCGTGTACATTGTTTTTTAAACAGTAAAAAGTCGTTCGTTTTGACGTTTTGATGAGCAATCGCCAAAATTCGTTTTGAACAATCGTTCTAAAATCCAAAACCACCTGTTTCACAATGCCCCATCTTCTTCTGTTCAATTCCTCATCGCAGCAATCAGCAAGCCGAAAGACTTATGTTAACTAGTATAAAGCATGTAGTGCTAATATTAATTATTAACATTTTACGATTCGTTAACGAATAGAAATAAAGAGGATTTTCTATTATTGCTCAGAATAATTTGGTGTAACCATTCGATCGACCAAAGGAAATAATTTAAATAATGCAACTGTATATAAATATTTGCTATTTGTATAAAAAGTAAACTGTTCAATGGAAATATTCAGCGGAATTTATCAATGTGGCAACAATTTCATGTCTGACGCGACAGTGGAATTGCAAAGACTGGAGACAGAGACACGACACAACACAAGCAAGCGTTCTGTCATAGGCAGGAATGTAAATCTGAGCAGAGACAACAACACTTAGCCAAGACATTTACTCCGAGTTATGCTCGACTGTCCATTGTCCAAGCAGAGAGCTCCAAGGATGGCTTAACTTGAGTTATTTCATCCGAAGACAACTTTTTCTCTTCTTTTTCGCTACTTCTTTGGAAGAAGGACATAATAGAACCCTTTCCTTACAGCCAACGGACCAAGTGAAGAAGACGTAACATGAAAAAGTCCAGGTGGACTCTTCTTACCTTGACGAGAAGAGTAACAAAGCGACAATGGAGATGGATTGTAACATTGTAAGCCTCTGGACGGTTCCAAGCTTTCAAGACTTTATACGACTGCGATGGTATAGCACAATAAAAAGTAAGAATAAAATCCAGAACAATCCTATTATGTCACACTATACAGAAGTTGAGATAAAAAGATGTGGTTTTGGTTTTGGTTTGGATCTGGAAACGTGCGCGTGCAAGTGTCTTAAATGAGCTTTTCTCGTATGGTTTTTGTGCGTTTTCATTTTCACTACAAAGTACGTACATTTTATATGACAATGTCAATGTCCTTCACATTAGGTTTATATTCTGTGCAAATACAGGCATGTTGTTGGAATCATAGATGAAAATGATGAGGGTGAAATCCAGAAATCTGACGATATTTTTTGTCGTTTTGGGTTCGTTCGGTCGTTTTCTCCCTAAGCGTCAAAGAATGAACGAAATCCAATAAATCGGGATTAATGTCAATCATAGGACGGAACCAATCATTTTTACCAACAATAATTCTCTGAGTGGATTGTGTAACAGTTTTTTCTTTACTTTGGACAACGTGTCTGGATTTCGCCTCTAAACGCTTTTTTGTTGCATGAGACATAACGGGAATTATACCAAATAAATTATTCCAGATGCAAGGCAAGATAAGATACGCTACAGCGTGTGCTAAAATAAGGCGCATTCCTATTTGATTTTGACACAATAAAAGCGTAATGAGAAGGCATAATACCATCCTGAATGATGCAAACCAATTGAAGGAAGGAGAGATCAGTCAAATTCTTACTTGCGGGAAAAGTTTATGTTACGTCAGTCAGTTACTATAAAAGCCAAAAGCATTACATGCTTGTTGATTGTGTATTGAAATGTGCACTGAGGGATTCGTGAGGTACGTAAAAGGACATCAAATCACATCTTCACATTCTTGGCTTATCGATCCTTGGAGAATGAAGTCCCTCAGACATGTCAGAATGTTGCACACACCGTACACTCTCGTTTGCATCAATGACTGAATGCTTCTCTGCACTAGCTATTCACTTTTTTTGAAACTTTGTTTTTTGTTTCGCTTGCACTAGCAGTTTTGACGAAGTCACACTATTTGGACTATCTGCCATGACTTTTTCTCAACCGTTTCGTTCCTTTGAGAGAAAATACGCCTGTCATCATCATAAACTATATCACTAGCATTATATTATAACAACCAAAGGTACTCTGTCTCTCGCAAATATGGCTATCAAGGGACCCGTCACCAATGTCACTGGGTCTGCTTTGCTGTCAATTCCATTTCTTCCTGCNCATTTCTTCCTGCGGGCAAATGGCACTTTGGGCCACCAAAACTTTCAACCCACTTATACGTTTCCACATTGCTCCACTCTCCTTTTACCGCTTACGACATTTGCAGCATTGCTTTGCCATTACGTTTTCCTCATACATATAATAATCATTGTTGAAGAGTCGTTGTCGTTGCCGTGAGCTTCTTTTTGATGAAAAACTTGCGCTGGCGCTCTTCAACGCAACTACATAGTTCCAAAATTACATTTTCTACTACAATGAACAATGGAAGGTTTTATAAGTTTTATTTTATCAAACTTTCAAATGAAAATGATGAAACACTACCAGGAGGATGCAATGCAAAGTGACTGCACGCAACTCGTATGAAATTATACATTTTCAGTTCTGTTGTTAGAATGAGATGACGGAATCCCTAAATGAATCCGAGTTGACAGTTGTCACACAAAAAGACACTAGAAGTAAACAAGGCGAGAGTGGCCGAGATGTTATCGGAATGTTACTTTCCCCATTCCATTTCGTGAATACTCTTCAGTAAACTCAAGTGATGCTTTTCTGCTGGTTTTTAACTGTGAAAAGGTTGTGTGGTAAAAGCCAAGTAAGGATGTTTGGTGAGTGTGGTAAGTAAAACATCATGAAAAACTGAATGCAAGGACGAATCTGTATTTGTATTCGATCAGCGTCATCGCCACAGGCCACGAGAGACGATGAAGCATGTCTCCAAAAGCAGAATGGACCATGTTGAAGCAGATCACACCGCACATGAATACCGTACAGGGAAGGAGTAGAAGCAAAGGTTTTGGTAAGTGTGAGCTTCAATGAGAAAAGAGAAAGGAGAATCTGTACCGAAACCAGGACGGGAATGGAAAACTGCTTCTAGAGACTCTTTTCACCCGGTTGATCTCACACATAGCCGAAAGGAGAAAAGGTCCTTTTTACAGAAGCAGCCGGGATTCCAAGTTGGAATTGAGCAAGCAAACAAAAAAATAGCCTGGGAGAAGAAAGCAGCTCCATATGATGTCTAGTAGTTGCGAAATCTAATATGAAGTGTGCTCTGTGTGCACAATCGTGAAAAGAAATCCAAAAAAGAGAGCAAGCAAAAGCAGAGCAGCTACTCACGATGAGCAATTAATGAGAAGTGTGTACGTATTTGGACAAGTTGTGGAAGGAACACTGGAACTTCATATCACTCAGCTTTCCTTCGTTCACCGTCGTTTCTCTGACTAGCCAAAGTAGAACTTCAGGATCTCTCAAAATCCTATATATCTTGTGAAAGATGCAGAAATGTCCGGTTAAATAAAGCCTTTTGCTGTCCTCCGTTGCTCAATATTTTGCTAACGTCACGATCACATTATAAAGGTTTCAACATTTTTCCAGGAATTTTATCCAGACTCTTTCATTTTAACGAGGGAGGAAGTGTTTATAACACATTGGTGTAAGTTTTCTATCCGGAGCCAGGAAACACGGATACACGATACACGGATTAAGGATTAGGATGAGGATAGTTAGTAAGTTAGTAATTTAGTACATTATACGAATTATACCATTATGAACTGGTTGTAGTTGATACGATTTAACTGAAGTTTAACAAATATAAGTAAAATAGCATTTTTCCTTCGAGTTATGTGCGGTGTAAAATTATATCAACATTTTATTTTATTAAATTAAAGTTCTAATAACTATACAGCTCATGGGCAATTCTGTCATGAGCAGTAACAAACAACTCAACTTCCGACAATCATTTTTCATGCGAAAATCCGTAGTGAACTAAATCTGTTTGGAAGTACTATGTTCCCGGCTGCAAAAGAGCTTTGCAAATTCCCACAATAAATTCAGCAAATCTGAACCATTAATTCGGGGTCTGAAGAAAAATGAATTTGGGTTGTCTGTACGGATGACCAGCTACTGTTTTCCCCAGCTTAGGGAAGACATAACCTCGTTTGCATATCACTCATAAAGTTCTCGTCTCATAATTCTTGAGAGAATGTAACAAATCTTTTCTTTTTATTTATTGCACAAAAGAATACCAATCAAGTCTATTCTGCTCTTGTTCTCTTATTCACTTACACAAGAATGATTTCCTCTTTAAAAAAAATTCTTCCTGACCGGGATCGCTGGGATGATGCATGAGCAAGCCTTAACTCAACAATGTGCTTCATTTGAATAATAGGAATTACTGCACGATTTTCATTTTCTCAACCAGAGCACCGAGCACCCCAAAGCTTCAAAAGATTCGAGTTTTGCATTATTAAGCATTATCACTCGTGTCCGTGCGGTCCACTGTACGATTGTATTGCATGCGATGCACAAGTGCCAATGGCATTTCATGCAAAGAACACATTACCGCGTGGGTTTAGGCAAGAAAAGCTCACAAACGTTACTTACACAGTTTGAAACTTTACATTAAATGAAACTGTAATACTGTCCAGGACTGGAAAGAGAGAAGACCATTCTGACACATTTCCATTTAAACTGTTGGGCTTAAGCATGTGCGGGTTCAACCCTTTTCCCAGTTTTAAACTGAAAGGCCACACTTTACTGCCATGGATGGTCAAAAGGTGCGGGATAGTCGTGAGTCATTCTGGATTTTGGACGTGTGTGTGGAATATGTGTGTCGATGTCGACTGTCGACTCGTGTTGAGCTTTGGTATTGCCGCTGAACGCATAAGTGCACACGTTTCAAGCTTGCATCCCAGAGAAAGCGCACAAGGAACAACACTGAGTCAAACTACTGCATCTACTGAAAACACTGAATACAGTGAATGAATGGATATAGTGTAGTCAAATTCTCTTTGTGAAAGACATATTTGTATTTAAAGCACAAGCATAAAAAGTAAGCTGTGGAAAGCAGGAATAAGGAATACATATGATAGTATCACAGGACGATGCACTGCACAATAGTGTTTCCAAATACCAGATAGTGACAGAATGGCTTAGAACCCTCGAAAGTTCCTTGTAATTCATTGTGCCTTTAGTTGATGCATGAATGCATGATGCAAGCTTGCAAGCATTGAATATTCGGAGTTTTATAGGACTATTGTTGTAAGGGAAAACTCGAGGCTTGTGCATCGCCAGTTGTCAGAGTAGTGGTGAAAGGATTGCATGAAAGCAGCAATTCCAAACTCTTTCGGAAGCAGGGCATTTGCACAAGACAGTCGAATAGGGAGCTGGAGAGCTGAGTATACTTGATGTGTGTAAAGAGTGCTCATGATATGGATTGGATAGTTTGGTCATTCTTTGTTCAAGCTTGGCAACCTTTGAGAGCAGCCAGAGATGATCTTTTGTTCGCTTGCGTGACACAACGCTACCCCTTCTTTTCTCCGCGAAAAAAATGCTTATACTTATCCCGCCCACTTGTCTTTTTTTACGACGAACATGATTATGATTATTCAGAGTAAAACCCGCCATCAGGCATCCTCCTCTGACCTGATAATGTGATAATTCACTTATGATATCAAAATGCGTCCTCTCCTACGCGGAATTGCGGTATAAACGTATAACTACAGAAAATATTTAGAAATCTTTCAGTTCTTCAGAATTTACATATTGCAAAGAATGGAAGTAGAGTTTAGCAATGATATCAAATGTGGACACGAGCAGCGTAAAGCATTTCATTCTCACTTCGTCACGTTCCACATTCTCCAATCCATACAATCTTGAGACTTTGAATCCACTCGGTCGACTTCACAATGGAAATGTGAATACATGTGGATGTGAGATGTGATGAGATGCAGTTCACAGGCATGATGGCATGGAACGTGGTAAAGTGCATGTAAGTTTTGTTCCGAGTTCCTTATCCATTTCCTCACTAGGTTGGAAATGAAAGACTGCCTTTTCCTCGTGGTCGTCGTCCTTTTCGAGTTTCGACTTCGTCGGATCAGCTCGGTCTACAACCTTTCCATGCTTTCGAGTTTCAAAACGCTCCTATGCTCAGCAAACCATTTCCCTTTCCAGACCTGATCTTCCGTTCAGTCTCTCTTCAGTCGCTCTGACGAGAACACACGCACTTCGTTGCTCCGGCGTTCAATGTGCATTTCACCGGCTTGGTTCGTTCCGTACGTACTTTAATCCTACGTTTCCAAATGTAAGCGAGTATTTCTAGTTTTGCTAAAACTTTAACGTAGAATTATAACCTTAATGTATGACAGTACGTTGTAATAATTGTTCATAGCAGTAGTTGATTTTAGGTTTTTAAAAAATTGAGCGATTTTTGACATTAATCGAAGGAAATTCACTTTCATGCATATTAATTTAATGTGAATTCTTAATACTGTTTCAGAAAGAGAAAGCTCCAAAAGAAATCTGTGAAGAAGCGCATTATAAGCAAATCGCAAACTGTGTAAAATATTGACGTTTCCGTCAGACAAAAACGTGGTTTTTTTGGATTGTTGACTTGATCTTGAACACTTTTCCAAGTCCACGTGCCAAAGTGGCAAAAGTGAAGTAAAGTTGAAGAAAAGTGCGTGTGAAGTCCATTGAAGAAGGTAAAAATTCCCATTTTGCGTTCCGGGTTCCCGCGTCCAGGATTTTTATACTGTTTTTCTTCGAAGAGAGAAGCTCCAAAGAACGTTTGAAGACAAACAACGAGGTGAGCGAGGCAATTTTGCAGAAACCGTAAAAACACAGGAACACCCGTTGTCAAGAGCTGAAAAACCATTTGGAGGAGTTCAACATCGGCTCTGTTAGTTTGATGACATGCGTTTGCTCTCATCTGCCACTTGATTTATGCAACTGTTAACTGACTGTTGAACAAACCCGTGTTTACTTTCCAGTTAAAACTGTTTCTTCACCACCTGGAAGTTTTTGCACTCGATCGTTGAAAAGGTTTGAACGTTGAACTGTGTGAGAAAATGCGTTGATTAAACTTCATATATTTTAACTGAGTTTGTGATCACCGAATACTATAACAATTTTTATCGATTTTTTCGGAAGATAATCGGAATTGTGAGTGTAAATCTTATTCCACACCGACATTGGGTTTTGGTAATTTCACAACGTGGAGGAAGCTAGTAAAACTCACTCCCGCAAGTTATTATTGTTATTGTGCCGGTCATAAAGCTCTACGAAAAGGGATAAGAGCTGCATATCCAATGCCTGAGGACGCCTTGGCATTGAGACATTGTTTTCTTTGAGTGTTCGTAAAACAGTGAAAAGTAGCTCTTTTTGCAGACCCTTTGCTGGCGTGTGCGTCTTTTTCCATCTAAAGTGACTCTTAAAGCCTTGTATGACTTTTGCGTTTGTGTCAAAAGAAGATAGGAAAAAGGCAAGTTTTCATCGACTCATGCCAACTGAAAGTTAGCATCGTTTTGTTTTGTTTTTGAGCAGCAGAATCTTCGTCTACAGTCGACACAGCGGGTTTGACAGTCTACAGGCGTGTCTCTGCACAAAATTCGTCGATTTAAAAACTTTTTTTCAAGTTTCTGCAAAGCTTGACTTTTTTGAAAGTATTAAGGAATAAAAGGATGCTATTTTCCGGAAGGGCATTTATTCAGTTTTTTCTGTAAGAATTTCAAGGCTGATTTGAGACGAGAGAGCCCCATTGGGA
The DNA here is from genome assembly GCA_019776145.1 of Harlomillsia oculata. Lineage (NCBI taxonomy): Eukaryota > Metazoa > Arthropoda > Collembola > Entomobryomorpha > Oncopoduridae > Harlomillsia > Harlomillsia oculata. Next base: position 9,332 of record JABASF010002216.1, read on the forward strand.
TTGCAGAACAGGATAATAATAACGTCCACGTACTTGTCATACAATTTCGGAACATCAGTCTTGAAAACTGACGACGAGTGACTGGGGAATCCTCAGTTTGCGGTGAGAGACAAAAGTGTTTTTCTACATGGGTTTGAAGTGTTTTCCTACTAGAGGACTACAACAGGAACTTGTACTACTAGTGGGTCTTATCCGTGTGTACACGTCCCATTAGACATTTTAAGGAATCCTTTTATACAAATCATACGACCGCTTGAACTGAAATTTTCACATTCCTCTAAAGTTGAAGATCTTTTTTGGACTTCTCTCGGGTCGTGGGAGCCGTAGCTGATTCACACTCAGGTGAGGTGAAGATTTTGGTACCTCCGTGAAATTCATGCATGACTTTTTTCCCCTTACTTTTTGCTGTTGTTTAAGTTACACCGACAGAAGGTCGATTGTTAAAACTAATATAAGCTCATGTTGGTAACTTGGTAAGCTGCGGTTCTCCCGTCTTCTCAAGATAATACAATCAACGAAGAGGTGCGGCTGAGGTCGTATATTTCATTAAGCATGAACTCTGTCAAAGATTTGGTAGTTAGAACTTCACAAACGTGAAAGGGAAGAGTATAAGTGTACAATAAGCAATGTAACTAGCGTACCGTGGCATGCAAGACGATTGTCGTTAGACAGGTAATAATGGATGCATTGTGCCCTTGTGCCCTGAATGAATATGTAAAGCACAGGTTCCAAGTTTGTAAGACAGAATGTAATTTCAATTTCTACGATTCAAAAAAGGATCCTTCTTTTTGGGACTTCTGTGTGTTCGGACTCTTCAGTAACATGCTTTGAAATAGGAGAAATGTTGGTCCTTAAAGCTTGAAGCAATACCAAGTAAATTGAGGGTTTAGGCGAAGTTTCAGTTCGTCCTGAGTGGAGTACAATGGTTCAAAAGAGAAATGAAAAGGAACCTTTTAAGTGGAGAGATTGGAGTCAACTTCTCGTTTCTGCTTGAGGTTTTGTGCGTGTTCCTGTTCCGTGTGTGTAACTAAAGCATGGGCTTTTGTGTTGGCTAGCATTTTTCAGGTTGAGCAGACAGCAAGAAGGCTGGAATTATTTTTACTGTTTTACATAAAGGGCCAAGCCGGGTCATAGTAGGTAGAGGGGCTTAAGGCCTTTCCTTCGTCAGAGAAGGGACATGGACCAAACAAGTTTACATCTGGAAGAATTTTTTGACATGAGCCCTCGCCTAGCGTATCTTGTGTAGTTTTCTCTTTTCTGTACCTTGTTGGGTCGTTTTGTGCATTGTGTCTTTGCTTTGCTTTTTTCTAAAGGTTCTTCATACTTAATATAGATCAAACAGCACAGCACGGGAAGAACCGCAGCGAAAACGTTCCTTAAGCGCTATGGGAAGGAAGGCAGCAGGTAGCTGACGAGGTAGTAATTCATAATGTTTCATTCAAGTTGAGGATTCGGTCTGACTCAGTCAGGAAAAAGAAGATTTATTTTATTTGGTTTCATGAGTGACTTAAGCGTATACTCAAGCATATAACTAGGAAAGGGGCATTTTATATCGCCAAGATGTGTTCAGCGGGTTGAAGAAGGACCAGGTAAAGATTTGTTCTTGGTGCCCAGTGGTTTTGCCCCTGTCATTGTCAGCAGGAGAAATTGAACGGAGAAATACAGTCTCAATTTCACAAAGGAGTCCATTATGGCTTATTGCCATGTGGGCCCTGGCTTGTAATATTTCATATTATTTGGTTGCATGGGATCAGTCGCTTTTTCATCTCATCTCTCCGGTACAATAACCACACAACGTTCTGGAAGAACCCATAAGTTGTTTTCCCTTTCTTCACTGCCTATTTTTACACGTGCAATTCGTTACCATTCTAGCGGAAACTGAAAGTCTGCTTTGAATCTTCCGAATTCTGCAACCCTCCTGCTGATTCAACCTTTTGGATTTTCAGTCTTTTTAGCAAACATGGCCTTCTGCTTTGAATTTTTTGAAAAAAATACTACCAACGTCAACCGTTCTCTACCATTGTCTGGGTTGAACTTGTATCACCATTTCGGCCTGTTCTTTATTGCACTACGTTTTTTTCAATGACATATAACAAGAATAGATACAGCAAAAACTTAACTTGAACTCCTACAGGAACTCTACAGTTCATTTGGAAAGAGGGATAAGAGAAAAGTTTTAATACACCGGTGACATTACCCTTGGGTACATTTACTTAAAATTACGATAAATTAAGCAGCAGTCTAAAAGACACATCAGGAAGAGTAAAAGTTTTCTCTTCTAACTAGCTCAAGCAAGTTTAACAGTTTGTCTCCAAATGCAAATGAACTGAAATAATTTTCTCGCGTAAAGAGTAAAGCGACTCGTCTTGAAAGACAAGCTTGCAGTGAAATTACATATATTTTTATGCGATAAAGGTATAAAACCAGCAGCTTAAATAGAAAGAAACACTCGTCTTTATACATCAACCAGGAACATACACATTTTGGAGAATACACAGGCGAATGGATGAGAGAAAGATGCCCGGACCACGTGTACTAAAATGTGGAAGCCTTTACTTGCGGAAAGACAAAGATGGGAATATCTAAGAGAGAAACGGAGAAACGTGCGGAAAAGTACTCATGTAATAAAAACTGAAAATGAAATACACTCATGCAAGTATAAAAGGTAACTAAAAGATCAAAAGGAGGAAATGAAAGTCTTCGTGGTCCTCCTAAAAAGAGGGTTAGGCAAGTCGTGCTAGGAACAGAATGCTATCCTGCTGTTTGAAACGGTTCTCCCAGTTGTTCAAAATCAGAGTCTTTTTTCTGGCATGGAATTTTGGTCCATTCTTAGAATTCATATAGCTCAGGAATGAAAGAGACATTGCCATTTCTCTTTGCAGTTTCAAGAAGCAATAATATTTCAGCTTATATTCGTCATTCTTTGCTTTAATAATACAGATCGTGAAAGGGATATTTCCATTTAAGTGTACGCATGTAGTTAGAGCAGGAGTTACTACATGTACTGGAAACTGACGTGTTGGCATCGGAATGTGCGTTACCCAGTCAAGCAAAGTCCGCAAGTCACCGTTGTTCTGTGATTCTCTTCTCTGCTACACATTTCTTTTTATACTTTTGGATGAATAGGCACATTGGGACGGTTCATACGTTTATCATTTGTGCGTTTGTAAGGTAATGATAGCTTACTGCGTAAGATTCCTTCATGGGCGGTAGACTCCCCATGTTCCAAAGTAGGGCTTCGTCAGTTGACGATACAGACAAAATACGAAACACAAAGCCTAAAGAGAGCAAAAACAGTTTTTTGCGAGCCTTTATGTTATCTGTTGTATGAAACACAAAGGAAGGAAAGGGAAACGCAGGAATGAATGTAGTGAGCAATTCTCTGAAGGAACTGAAGGGCTTTTTCCCGGTTATTCCACCGATTCCTCGTTTTCACAGACTCTTTTCTGTTGTGGCTGTTCCGGACTGGGAGGAATGCTCCTGTGCCCGGCATTTCTCTGTTTCCTCTTCCTCTTGGTGTAGTAGAGACTAGCGACTGATAAGCTGTCGCTTGCCGATGCGAAACGACACCCTCTGATCGCCAACAGTAGAAATAATGCGTTTTCATATGTGACATGGTCCCTTCATTCCTTTCCTAGCTCATACTTATATCTTGAAGCTATACTTTATTTTATTGCCTACTTTGGTCAAAAAAGTCTTTGGAAAGATGAAACTGACTGTGTTGGCACTTTCTTATAACAATGATATTTTTTGTACGTAAAGGATCTGGTGGAAACCTCTTTCAATTGTGACAGAAATGCAGAAGAAATGTGGAAAACAGAGACCGAGAGAAGCATCTCAGTCACGATCCCTGTGTAACTTTTCTTGTTATTTTCGAGTAATAGGAACTTTATAGGATGAGACATTTGCTTTTATACTTTCTAGTGTTTTTTTAGAGGAAATGCATCTGTATTATGGGACAAAGGACCCAATGACTTTCTGGTATTTCTCATTAGTTGCCTGTGTAAATCAATGACATTTATTTCATTGGGGCGTTCAGATGGGCGAGTTACGACAGGCAATACACCAGAGGCCAAAGGAGTCTAGAAAAACTTTTTAGTTTTGAAATCGGAAAGTTTGTGGCATGAGGCGGGAGAGAAGGATGGCAAAGAAGATTGTGGCTCAGGAGTTTTGAATTGAACCAAAAGATTTTGTTCTTGATTCCATTCAAGCGAGAAACTGCTGAGTCAGTCAGTTCATACCATAATTTAAAATTACGAACGACCCCTCTCACACCATCTAAAGACAGTCACTCCAAGGGGCACACTTTCAACCACTTGGCGTAAGTTACGAAGAACTTTGAAACAATGTGGTAGTTCCTCGTTTTGTAACTGTGGATTTCTCGTGTTTCAAATACAAGTGAAAGTCAAGTCTAAAGTATTTCTTACACCATTCCCGAGGTTGCATGACATGTTTCATTGGTTTCGTGTTAAGTGCACTACGGTTTCGGTTACCCTCAACATTTCCTGCTGTAAGCAGCAACATTTTTGAGGAACTTTCCCTCAAAATATGGACGATTAGAAGCACAGTACAGACGGTATTTTTCTTAATGCTATTGATTTTTATACGCATCTATCATATGCATATCATATATCATATATGTTATCCTGTAATCCTGTTCCACCCCTTGAAATTACTGTATAATATTCGTCGTTGCGACTTCCAAAAATCGAAATCTGGAAACAAGTGTCTCTGCTACTGCAAAATTTTACAATGGCTAAACTAAAAAGCAGGGAGTTCGATTTATACACTCCTCAGACTTGTAACTTTTCCGGGCATTTGGGTTTTGCAAAGATCATAGAATGAAAGCAAGAACTGTTAGGAAAGTAGAACGACAGGAACCCACGGAACTCCATTCAACATCTGTGGCTTATTTCAATTTCGTCTTGTAAGCAAGACTCGAGCATCTAACATTCATTTTAGTTTCGGGTTTTGACGGAGGCGAATGGTTTATTGACATGTTTTCAACATGAAATGACTGATTTCTCCCTGCAGAAATACGAAAAAAGGGAAAGCGGTAAAAATTATTCCAGATCTTAGAATAAGTTTCGCTTTCTTTCAGGTTGAGCGAAGCTGACAAGAGTTGCAAAACTTGCTTTTCCGTGGAACGTTGTATCTAGCAAAAAGTTTTGCAAGGGAGGAAATACATCATAGTTGCAAACTGACGAAGAGGAAACGAATTGTATTTGTTTGCCGATGATGTATTTGAACTGTGTATTAAAGGCATACAGAAGTTGGAAAAATTGTAAGATGCAAAACAGCGCTGACTTTGGCTTTTTCTTTTTTATTGTCATCTTATGTGACATCTCTCTGTGTTTCGCTTTGTGTGCGAACACAGCACGCACATCATAGCATACGACACTTTCTGCAATAATTCTAGCTTTGTGAGATCCCTTTTTTTGAAGAAAGAGAGTTGAGCCTCTTCAAAAATGTCAGTCTCTTTTCCAGCAGCCTTGAGCTGTTTGCAGCTTTTCCAGTTTGCCGTACACGCGACACACATGAGATAGGGAAACTGACTGAGTCAACTTTATGCAGTTTCAGAGCACAAAGCATATTCTGTCGTCGGCCGTCATGTCTTGTTCGCATCTTGTGAGTGTAGTCCCGATCCCGAGTCTCGGTATCATCTCTTATCTATGAATCTGAACACAACCTTAAGGCGACTACACCAATGAATGTGTCCGCATGGGGCGTTTCTGCTCTTATGAAAGATCGGTATGGTATTCCCTATATTCCTTAGGAACGGACAATCTTCAAACTTAAAAGCTACTGCTGGGAGAAACCTTGCGTTGTGTTCATGGCACTTTTTCAGCAAGGGACTTCTGGCACGCGGCACGCCCTACACTTGAGACGTTGAGACTCTAGAAGAACGAGTGAGAGTGTTCGCCTTTAAAAACTGGGCTTTGCTTCAGGGTACTCTGCGTCTTCCGCCTTCACATAAACATGCATTTATGCATGTTCGTAACGTGGCTATGCAGACGTTGTTGTAGAGTTGTGTCTTTCAGAGGCGGTTTAAAAGTCAAAGTCATTCAGCTCAACCAAAGGGAGCAGCAACGGCGACTCAGTTGGCTCGTTCATATTTCACTGGGTTGGCAGTCGCATCCTTAGAAATGTAGTCCATTTTCCTAAGAAATGGTTGGACGAGGACGAAATCGAAAATGCGGACGTGAGTGTTTAGCCAAATATGGGAACCTTCACTTGCCTCTTAAGAGTGGTAAAATATGTCCGTCGGGACCGGGGACAAGTCACCGAGAAGAGACTTTATATAACGGACATTTTGAGCTGAAGAGGGCCAAAGGAGGAAGTTGTCTTCAGATTTTGTATGCAAACAATCGCCCTACTTAAATAAAGTATACATTTATCCTGTAATGTACATCATCCTGCCTGTCTTCTGCACAGCGTTTTATGAATACAATAAGAACAACAGCATTGCACACGTTTATACAGCTTTCTCCGAATGTCAGCACTTGAAATATATAAGTCGAGGTAACGGACCGAATGAAATATTTTGATAGGGAAGTCTGGAAGAGGTGTGACTTTATGGTGTAATGCAAAATCCTGTATTTCATGTGGAAATTTTGGGTCAACAAGTCAAGGACAAAAACCATAAAACGTGAGTGTATTTCCCATCCCATCACATCACCAAACAACTTTTATTGTGACACATTCGAAAGTCTGAATTTCAAAGTTGTGAA
>JABASF010002217.1:0-16057 GCA_019776145.1 Harlomillsia oculata
GAGGGAAAGAAAAGGCGTTATGCATTATCTGAAAGAAAGAAAAGAGAGGGAGAAGAGCATACATACGCCCATCTGTGCTTGTGACTTCACTTTTTGAGATCACTACTCAACTCACTCATACTTCGTCTTCTTTTGCTCTTATTCACTTATTGCATGAGAGAATAAAAGCTGATCCAAAAAAATGAAACAATCCATCCTCCACAACAATTTCCAGTGGACAACTCAAATAATACGTGCAAAGCTCCAACAATAAGCAGTTCACATATTGCAACTTTACATGTTTCAAAACAATATTCTTTTTGCTTTCCTACTCCGCACCGCACATCCAACAGTCGTCATCATAATAAATGATGGACCTTACAACCTACAACTTTAATGTATACTCCACTTCTTCGTGGTCATCTCGTCCTGAATATATTTACGTCAGAGACGAAATCCGAATTTTAAAAAACCTCAAAGGTACTACTATATGTCTTAAATTGGTTCAGTTCTTGAGTTACTCCATCCAACACCGACACTGAGCAAAAGAATTAAGCTTTAGTTTTAGTATGTACTTCCCATTTTTCTTATCCTTGCTTAATTTCCCAAACTATGGCCTTTCTGGTCTCACTTCACTTTTTATGGACTCTTCTTACGACTCTTTTCATTTTCTTCGCTCAAAAGTGGCGAAATGACTCCAAGCAGCTTACAACTTACAAGCTTACAACCAAAATTTTTATTTTTCATTTTGCTCATTATTACGTCAAAACTCTGCGTGTGTAAGAAAGCGTTACATATGTTTACGACCTGTGTTTTTAGAACTCTTTGGTTAAGTGTCTCACCATCTCAAATCCACAACAACGCCAGAATTTACGGACACACACAAAATTAAGAATTAAAGCAACTGTGACCAGAAAAAAAAACTGTACAATTGCAATAAAATGGAAAGACGGGAGAGTTTGAATGTTTGAGAGCTTATGTGGTTATATAGGAAGGGAAGGTCTTCAATTTTGATTCATGGTTCATCTGCATTCCAAAATTAGCAAGGAGGGCTTATTAGTAGGCTGGCTGAAAACGTTTTTGGTTGCATGCATGCGATGGGATTCATGCGAAGGGTTTTTTCGAGAAACTGGTCTGGAATGTGGAATAGCAACAATTGGAAACTGTACAGGACAGAGACGGAGAAGATGAAGAAGAAGTGCAGTAGGCGAAAACTCACCTTCCAAAAGGCAAAGGTGTGCATGGGAAAAAATGGTCGCTTTGAGAAATGGTCAAATCAAATGGAGATTATTATAATACGACTGACTTTTGGACTTGACGAATTCTCGTTCGCATTCTGCGTCAGGCATACCTTGCAGACTTAAACTCGTTCAACATAAAGTCAACAATAAATGGAATCAGGAGCAGAATGAGAGGGAAGCTGAAGCAGGATTTTTTGGGAGAGGTGACACAAGATTGGACAGCGGACAGTAGTGGGGACGTGGGGAAAAGAAAGCAATAGCAAGTGAGGACTGAGGCTAATTTACATAAGAGGAGACAAGGTTCTTCCGCCACTGACAATACAAATGGGAAGAGGCGTCCGAATGCAATTTCTCACCCGAAATCTGCAGCAGATGTCCAAGCAATGATTAGGAAGAGGGCAAAGGCCTTCCGAGCATTGTGTGTGAGTGTGTGTGTGTGTTGTGTGCAAGGAAGCAGAATGATGTAGGATAGTCGGTCAGGTGTCCCAGGGTTGTTTTCTGACCATGCATGCATGCAGGCATTGCATCTCCATGCGACCAGACCACAGAGTCCAATGCCTTGGCCATCATCCCAATCCCAACTTTCAAGCTTTTTCGTCTTTCTTTCCTACAAAGTCTTCGTCTTCTTCAGCTTCGACTTCTCAAAAAGATTCCATCTCCAAAAGTGCCTTGAACTTCAAGTTTGGGATTCGACTACAAAATAAGTGCCATAGTTTGTACACAAGACACAAAATGCAATACAATGCAGCGCCATGCAACTCTTACTCAGGGCTCTGATGCTCTTTCCCAACGAATAAACTGAATCAGCTCATCTTCGTCCCAGTCGTCAGCATCCGCATCAGCAACATCACCACTACAAACGCAACTGTTGTCCTAAAGGAAATGCATTAACAAATATGTATTATACTTGTCCAACCTTCTTCTTTTTGGATAATCTTGAATCCCATAATCCAGTCCATCCCATTTCGCCTCTACCTTATGCATGCTTTATAGTTTTTTCTTGCGAATAAATGGCAGGAGGAGGAAATAGCCGTCGTCATCGAATCACGGACCGCTCTTCAACTTCATTGGTCCATTTTGCACAATGGGATATGAGACGCAGCACAGGGTGGCAATCCCGCAAATGAAAAATGCAAATGCACTGTATGCAGCAAGAAGGAAGTCTTTTCCTTTCATTCCGTAATAACTGCGCATAACTTGTAATAATACCAACTCCAAGTGACTACGTTCTTTTAACCTTAACGTCTTGATTTTTGGGGCTATCCTGTGAATAATCCTGTCCAGTACATACATCTTAGGTGAGAGACAGCAAGGCAAACAACAACAACAACTAACAGCGATTTGCGGACGTTGTACATCGTTTCTTCATAATGATGAGTGAGCCGTGGTCCGTGGTATAAGTTGGATTTTTTGGAAGATGAAATGGGATGTGATGTGAATGCGGGGCTTTGCACTTTTGCTCATAGGCAAACTTACGAGGAGTGTGTGATCAGCAACCAAATACCGCAAAACTAGTTCTCAAAAGATAGACTCAGTCAGCTTTTTTCATCTTCCTTCTTCTTTGGCTCAGAGCTGAGAGGAGTCGCAATGGAATGTTCTTTTCCTGTTTGCCTCTTGCTCTTTTTGTCTGTCTTCAATAAGCATTTCAAAATGTCTGGAACCTGCAGGGTTAGTTCGATGCCCCGAAACCCTATCTTTATAACAATTTTACAACATGATATAGCCCAACTTATCCTTTGGTCAAACGAGACGGAATTCTTCATGTGTCCAGGAAAAACAACACAAAACTACTCTTATGTACACTGGACTGGACACTGTCCAGTACAAAAATGGATATTCTTGGGTGAAATGCAAGTTATACACTCAGGGAATGGAATGGTGAGGACTTAGGATAGGACTGTATAATCTAAAAGGATTCCTGAGGTGAATGCTGAAAATATCTGTACAAAATGAAATAAAAGTTCCGTTCTTCGAGTTCAGAGAAGGTCCGATTTTGCACATTGGTCATTGTCGAGAGCCGTTGCTGTCTGATGTTTACGTCGTTACGTTGCACACTCACGTAGACGCAGAATGAGAATACGAAACCGCAGATTTTGGGGATGACGACATTAGTACAACTAACTATAAGATAGATTTGTGTGAGGGCTGAGACTCGGACTTGATCTCATCTCAGGCAAGCAGCTCATCTCATGATATTATATAGTGTTTGGGCTGACCACAAGGAAAAAAGGAGGTCGAAGGACCAACAAGTCCAAGTGCAAGTCCAAATGTTAGCTTGTAACAACATTTTTGAAGATGACTACTTATTTGATTCGCATGAAGCATCAGAAATCTGTACTCTGTCCACGCCGCCATACAAAAAGAGGATTTACCAAGTCTCATTGTTGTATCCGTAATTACCCATAAGAATGACCGCTCCTTCCCCTTGAGTCACTGCTCTTCTCTCAGTCCAGTCCTCACTTACTAATTCTGTGTCCATCCGTAACATTCTCCGAAACCATATTTTATTTCATTCCTTCTTTTGTGCTCAACTCCCAAGTCTCCGCTCACCTTGTATTTTGTATATGGCTCCTGCAAAAAAATATTATACCATTTTTCAGGTTTCTCGCCTTCCTTCTTTTTCCACTTTGCATAAAACGTTACATCAAAAAATGTCCGCGTCCCGTCGCAAAACATATTCCGTACAAATACGAATCTCAAAATGAGCAGAATTTTTATTACTACTTAGTGTTATGACATCTTCTTCTGAATCGTCCCTTGTTGAAAAGCCGGAAAACGATCAAACAGAAATGACTCAACAACACAGACACATTAATTTTTTTCATGATTAGGAAGACATATTTTTGCATTGATATTCTTTATTCATTTTTTTTCCTTACAACACAAATGTTTTCTCCCTTGAATAAATATTATACACAATAACAAACATACACACATGCCAAAAATTGTATTTTTATTTAAATATATAAAATATCATTCTGCTCCCACAATTTTCCAAAAACGTACGTTTATACTTACAATTTCACTTTCCGACCATTGTAAAAACACAGTGAGACAAAATGATATTTTTGTAAAATATTATTTATTACCTTTAAAAAAAATCGTAGAGATACAAGAGCTTCGCTTGTTCTTTTGTCTATTCAACCATGCATTCATAAAATTTTTAGCTACAGATTTCACCAACCTCGGTAATTAAATTTTAATTATTAAATGTAGTTCTTTTCCAAAAACACTTTTACAACAAAACTCCGACTTTTCAAACTTTTGGAAAAATCAGAACGTTTGGAATGCTGCAGTAGGAATGCTGAAATTGTAACAAAATGACAACATTTTTATTTTAATTATTTCAATTTCAATTAATCTTAATATGGCCTTGTTCACAAATTCATAGCATTTTTGGATTCCTAATAGTAATCGCAGCGTACAGTACAAACCATAATATATAATTACATGTTACATTATTTGATTCAATAATAATTATATATAATTAGTTCTTGAAATGAGTCCTTATGCATATAAAATGTACTGGGTTTATATAATGTAAACTAAAAAATAATGTTACCTCAAAAATCAAAAATGCATATGACTCTCGGACGAAAGAGTCTCACACGCACTTTGTAATGACGTACTGATAATTAATTAACTACAATTAGGTTCTACCTTTAGTATCATATTTGAAAATGTATACCCTATAAATGCTTCAATACTGACTTGTTGAACGATTCTGTTGTATGAGCACGCTGTGGCAGGTTGGAGAATGACGAGAACCTTAAATCTGTATCATATATTAATAAGCCTTTCCCAAAGAAAACTTTCTTTTGCCATTTAATAGAAAATAAAACCCATAATAGAATATCCCCAATTAAAATTTGAAAGTAGAAAACAAATGCTTTAACCCTTGTTCATAAATGATGGGCTTTTTCTCCTGGAAAAGTCATTGTTATTTTTTGTGTGATTGTTGTGTCGTCCCCGCCACGTGCTTTTCATTTTATGAGCCTACAAAAATATATGTTTTTTCTTGCTCAATAGGCAGGATTGACACTTGGGCTTATTTTTTTGCTGGAAAGACGCATGGACAAGGGTCCAGAGTCTCCAGAAGGATCCCTTTTTGCTGGAGTGAGACAGTCCCTTGAATTCCCCAAGTGCACGAGTGTAATGAACTCGTTGAGATTGTTGTTTCCAAGATGAAACAACAATGCAATGTCAAGACGAAGAGCAAAGAAGGATTGGATTGTGAAGACGAAGAAAGGATCAAGAATGGAAATATAATGGAACCTTGAAATGGAATCAAAGTGTCGTGTTTTGTATTGTGTCTTGTGTGTGCGTTCTCTTTCATTTGGGACAATCTTATGGATTGTTGGATTGAGTTGAATGTTGACGTTGACGTTACAGACGTCTACTCTATAAAAATGTGAGGTTGGTGGTTTTGTTTTGGAAGAAGTAACAACTCAAGTGTTAAGAAGTATAGAACAAGGGTGTGTGACACGTTGTTGCTCCTTTAAGGTTGTCAACAACCATGAAAATGGAAATCACTTGACTGCATCTTTCACGTTTGTTGGCTACTGGCTCGGATTCAAAATGTCTTGTTTCTTATATTGTCAGATCCCTTTTGGGAATGACCTTAAACTCTCAACAACCCACTAACTCTTTCAATTTCACCCGTTTTTACTAAAAGTACTAGTAGTAATTTTATTTATCATAGGTATAGAATAATAGTATTTTGTGTAAAAATCCCTCTAACTTCCAAGTTCGTAGCATCTATGAACTATAGTTATATATAGATATTTATGTAAAATATAATAGCTTGTAAACAACAACAGTAAATGGTCCGAAGGGTATCAAAAAAGGCACTTATTGGCATTAATTAGTCATTACTATTGCTTGGAAATTAAAAAAACAAACAAACGAAACAAAACAAAAGTGTACACGTTTGTAAATGCTGATTCTGGATGCCCGTGTTTCCGCGTCCCACCAACGTAAACGTTTCTTTTCTACCATAAACTTAAATGACAAACTGGATTCTGGACAACTTTTTTGTTCACATGGACGGAAAATCAACGTGATGGACAATCCTGCTGGACAACGTATACAAGAATAAGTCTATAATGTATAAGTCAATATGGACAGAAAAGGACTCTTGAGACATTTTTGTCCAAACCTGCCATTACCGAAAAACAAAAGATTTTCAAAAATGCTATTATCCCATTCATTTTTACTTATTAATTAAACTGTATAAAACACATTTCTTTAAAAAATAAGTGTACTACAGTCCCAAATATATATTGTAATCGTTATCAAAAAAAAGTCCTCCGGTACTTATTGAGTTGATAAATACGATTAAAAAATCCAGTCTAGTGTATTTCATAAAGGCCATTATTTGCGTATTGTCGTGAATGAAATAATAAGCTTAATTCTTTTTTTAGAGGGATTTTTTAAATTAAAAAAATGCCATTATTTCAAAGTTTTCTGCTCAAAAAAATGAGAAGACTGTAGAGAATGTAAAGTTGAAAAGTTGAAAAAATGGAATTGCTGCACGAAATAATGTACTCTAAATGAGGATTTGTTCGGCTGCTAGCTTCTGAGCGGACTGAGCAGAAAAATAAAAATGATATTTTGCGGTAAATCAAAAAGTTGATACTTCCTAAACAATAAATAAAATCATTAATTTAATAGAGCTATTAAAATCTTTTCAGCTATTACTGGATAAAAATGTAACGTTTTCGGATAAATATAGTAGTCACTATGATATAAATAAATAATTTATGACAGAGAAAACAGGTGAGATATATTTGTTTTCTTGTATAATTGCGTTTTGTTGTTTTCTGACATGCGTAATATAATCATAAAGTATAAATTAATGAAGGATGTGCTATTTCTGCAAGATATATAATACTATATTATATATTATAGTAGATTATTGAGTAAATATGATAAAATTAATTAGTATGCTAGTTAGCTATTTGATAATGTGACGACAAGTCCTCTATGTTTGGAAAATGAACAAGAGTTGAATCCACTGGCTTTCGTTATGATACTTGTTTGCGCGTGATTACTGATAGACATTACGATTACTATTTCTTCGACTTTTTGAAATACTTGCTATTGTTATTATTATTGTTATTGCTATGATTATGATGATGTTTGCTCTTTGATTGTGATTGCATGAGCAAGTCATGGCTGACCTGTTGCGCTTTCATGCGTTGTCGCTCCTCGATTTTCTGCCGAAGGGTTTGGAGGGTAGCGGGTGAGGCTCCAGTCCCGGTTCGGACGTGACGTCCGGTCATAGCACGTGGCGCTCGTTTCCCATTGGCACTTCCTGAGGTCGTTTGACCAACGACGGACCCGTTGTCCGAGTCCAGACCTGTCACGGGTCCTTCGCTCAGACTTGCGGGTGATAACGGAGATCGACAGTTGTTGTACCCTGAAGATCCAATCGTTCTGGAGGCACTCGGGCTCTGCAATTGATTCACACTCTCAATGAAGTTTATGCTTATGATAGCTATTTCATTTCCGGTCCAGGACCTCCAGGAGAGCGAAATGGCAGATTCATAGCTTGGAAGTGATATTTAGATTAAAATATTACCTTTTCGCCTTGACTAACGGTCGGAGTGAGGTTTTGTGACTGTATGGCGTATTGACGCAGGATTTCTTGAGCTTGGAAATTCTGGAAGAGCTGAGAGTAGTAGCCGAGGTAGACCCAGGGCGGGTAGCCTGCTCCCATGGACTTGAGGAGGCCGCCGGGATCACCGAGCATGGCTGCTGAGGTGAGTTGGAGCTGGAGTATTTGTTGCTGATAGGCTTCGGGGTCCATGCCGTAGATTTTGGCTGCGTCCGAAGGCGACAGCGGAGGCACCGTTTTCTCAGGCACTTTATGTTTCCATGTGTCGAAGGACTGTGAGTCAGCCCGCACCTTGGGACAGACTAGGTTGCATGGCTCTTCGTCCATGTCGTCGTCATGCACCCGAAATCCATCCCTGGACAAATTGAGGGACACCGCTGACGCTTTCCCACTCGCCGGCGAGTCCATGCGGTAGTTGAGATTACGAAGATCCGTCGGTCCGTCGTCAGCCACTTCGTCACCTGACGTCACATGTCCTCCAGAGGATGTGTCGTCGTCACCTGAGTACCGTCGTCCTCGTGACGACTTGAGATGAGTGACCATCTCCTCCAGTCGAGCTCTCTTTGTCTGCACTTGCACCTTCACATCTGGAGGACCATCGGACTGATCTGGATCGTGATCATGGTCGGGGTCATACAGCCTTGGGTCATCTTCAGGACATGGAGTCCCGCTCCCGTCTCCACGTTGCTTGTGCTTGTACCGCGCCCGAATTAGAGAAAGGGGAATGAGCGAATGCGGACTCGTCTTCGACCTCGACTTTAAACACATTGGTGGACTCATACTTTTAGAATTCGGGATTTCCTCCTCCTCCCCTGGAGAATCTCGATGGAGACCCGAGTCCGGGGAAGAATACGAATTCCGGTCTTCATCATGTCCATCTTGCACGATGTTGAGTTCTCGCCAGCGTGCATCACTGGGACTCACTTTCCGGAGGCTTTCACTGTCCAACCGTGCTCGTCGCATGTCATGCTTCGGAGTCACATTGTTGTTATTATTATTGCAATTACTAATTATGTTATTGTTATTTAGATTACTGGAACTCTTTCGAATATTGTTATTGTTGTTGTGATGGATCCGAGTTAAGGGCGGAGGTCGCATCGACGGAATGATCGAAATGAACGGATTTTTTGACGATAGGTGCAAAGGCACTTCTGCTCCCGCCGAAGGCCTGGAATGCTTCTTACTCAAGTCCATTGGACTCGCTGGCTGATCCTCCTCTGGACTGTCTTCAAGGCTCACCGTCGCGGCACTCGGAGGCCTGGCATGTCGTAGAACCATCATGGCATTACACTCGTCACCATAATTCATCTAACGCTAACGTGCACACGAATCAAGTCTCAATTCCAATCAATTTACAATTCCTTATTTCACAATTATTGCAATACGTCCTCGGTCCTCTTCTTCACTTCCAAAATTTAAGTGTACTGTCGATTCACTGTCACAACACTTGACCAAGCACATCTTTCCAGCTTTCAATTTCAAGACGAATTCCGTTACTTTGGCTCTGCTTTCTCCTACTGGCACGGATCAATGACTTGAATTCCTCTTTTCTGGGGTAACCTGCAATCCAGAAAAAGACAAAGCCTTCCTTGTAATTTATCCAACGACTGAAAGAAATTTGAATCATCATCATAAATGCGAGACGAAAATTCGAATTCACTTCGTAAATTCGATTCATAAGATGACTAACTTCGACAAAGTGCAACTGCAAATTTGATCAATGCAATGCTAATGCCAACCTATGGTCACAACTGTCCAAATGGTCCAACCCCGAAAAATAAGCAAATGCCAGCTTTAAGAGCGTAAGGACAAGAAGCAATGTGAGACAAGATGAGAAGAGTGAAGATGAGATGAGCCGAGAGACCTTAGAGCCAGAGCAGAAAAGCTGTTGTTGGTGTTGTGGTCCATGAGAAGGCAAATTGCCCTTTTAGGTGAATTCATTTTCCATCATGTTAGAGGACTTACACGTGGTGCCTTATACATTGCATTTCACATACCTTCCTATTCTAACATGACGCAAAGCCGAAAAAAGTAGCACAGACCACTTTTTTTCCGCTTCCATTAGATTATCGCCACTGTCAAATTTCTCTGCAAATGGGATGGGATCTTTTTCTCCTTTTCTTTCTTCTTCTTCTCCTTCTTCAACACTTCTTCGTGTCTTTCGTCTTCGTCTTTTGGTGTTTTTGTGGCGGATAGGATAAGCAGCACGGAATATAAATATCATTCCCTGCCTGTTGCCTCCATGCATCATTGCATTGCATTTATTTGCCTTGCACTCTGTCGTTCAACTTGAGAGGTCAACTTGAGGGTATTTTGTGCTTTTTGTTTCGCTGACCCAAAACCGTTTTGAAGCCATGCCCAAATATGCCAAAAACCTTTCGCAGGAGGTGCGGGAAAAACCAGTTTTTCGTTGTTGTCACCAACAAGCAACACGACGCACTGACGATTCCTTGAATGGACACAGGCGACACGACAATGTCCACATATGAGGAGGAAGCAAAAATTACAGGAAAAGAAGGAATGACTAAGCTTTGACTTCAAAGAGGCTATTCCTGTGCACTCATACTTGTTGTGATATGGTCGTTCCATTCTGCATCATCTCCTTAAGACTCGACACCGACACTCCACGGACTTGTCTTTTTAAAACGCAATCATCCAATGATGGAGTAGCAGGACCCAAAGTAGGAAAAAAGGAAAAGACTAGACTAAAGTTCTGATTTCGAATCCCTGCTTGTGTGCAAGTCAAGTCTTGGATGACCAGCACTTATTTCGTAATCCGGTTTTGTTCTGTTTGCAGTGTTTCCCATTATTGTACACATAGTAAGTAGTGGTAGTAGTAGTGGAAAAAAGAATGAATGTGCTTTGGCCTCTGTTCACGTGGACCATCGTGCCAAAAAATATAGGGACTGTGATGGGATCCATGCTTGGAGGTTGGTTGGAGCATGGATAGTAGTAACTAATAGCATCACAAGGATCACACGGACACACGAGAATGAGAAAAGCGAGAGAGAGGCGGACAAGAGCCGAAAGGAGCGGAAGAAAGAAGATTTCCCAGCCGAAATTCCAAAAGGTTGTCCCAATGAACCCGTGGCTCCATGTGGAAAACTCTGTTAGAAGTTGTAGTATATAAAAGCTATTTTTTGGATATATATACGAGATAGGACAAGTCGGTTGAGTCAAGTGAATGCAAATGCATGCGAGTGTGTGAATGTGGAAGTGGACGAACGAGATTGAGCGTCCTGTGATTACCCAAATTCCCTTCCTCCACCTGCTACTATTAGGGAAAAGGGAGCCCAGCTTGATTTTTGGCATGGCCCTCAGCTCTGGCTCAGTTCAGCACATGCAGAACAACCAGAATGAACCAAAACAAAAAGTGATCCGTGATCCTTCCCTGACTTTGCTTTCTTGCCATGCCTCCTTTAGCTTCTTGAACAACATCTCAGTCGGGTAGATATAGTAAATTGTATTACTACTAGGACTACTATTCATGCTCAAAAACTGTTCAAACTCGTGTACATAATATAAATATAATTCGTCTAGCAGTAGTACGAGGAAGAAGACAACAAGACGAAGAGGCGCGGGTTTGTTATGGAATGGAATAGTGGTCCGTGATTGTGATTGCATGCAAAGTCCATGTTTCTGGTCAGTGAGAGAGCCAGAGTCTTGAGAATATTTCGAGACTCGCCTTGTCGTCGTCTTCGGTCGTGGTGGACTCAAGAAAGACTCAAGACAGAGTGAAGGTGCATGCATGTGGACCTGTGGACTATCGAATGGGCGAAAGACGAAAAGACTTGGAGGCAGAAACTGGTTTGTGAGAGATGACCGCATCTGGCCTGCACACCAGCCACCAGCACCACCGCCGAGTGCATGACCTCTAAGACTTACCAAACTTTGCTTTAAAAAAACCCACACATTCTCCTGTATTTATATCGCTTTTTGCAGCGCATTTCACTCACTCTTCTCCGTCTCCGTCTCTTCATTACACATTACACAATCTCCATTCCATTCCATTGTAGTCCACCTTTCCTATATATTCACAACTCCTTCGGAGCCACACGCGTGTAGCTTTCCCAATTCCTCTCCTCAGTCTCAAACTCAGTCTCCGTCTTCCTTTATCGTTCATCATCCTTCTCTCCAAAAATGTCTGATGCACCACCAAATTTATCAAATCCACCTTACACCATCACTTTATGCTACGTTTATAAATTGACGTGATTGGCCAATATGAAACTTTGTTTGGACGCTCGCTCCTTCACTCATTTCTCCAGCAACTACAAAAGAAATTCTGAAATTATAATTATTCATCTCATCTTTTTGTGGTCGTTCCAACAACAACATGCTCCTTCGGCCAAATCATAAAACCCACATGTGGACGAGAAAAGGCTACAGGGAAAAATATGCATGAGTGCAAAAAAAGTCGCGTTCAAGTCGTAGCAGTCTCTGCTCAACTACCTTTTTCCTTCAAGAAAATGCAGACTACATTCGACAAAGCTCACCAAGACACGTTTCCACTTCGTCTTCTGCCACTTGGTCAGATCAAGTCAATACAATTTTTTTCAACCTGAACACTGTATTGCATTGTAAGGATCTTTGGTGCCGTGTGTGTGTGTGTGAACTTTTGGCTGTCTCCGCCTCCCAAAGTGCATTCTTTCACCTCGACTTGGTGAAGACGCCACGCGTATGACCGAGTCACACTCAAAAACCCTTAGAATATCTGGACGAGACCACTTCCAACTTCCAACTTCCACTTGTTCTCTTCTTCCCTGGTTGGTCTACCCAAGTGGTTTTCGCTGGATTACTGCTAACATGAGCACACTGACTCAATCTCTCATTTAGATCCAATTTGATGA
Organism: Harlomillsia oculata; assembly: GCA_019776145.1. NCBI lineage: Eukaryota > Metazoa > Arthropoda > Collembola > Entomobryomorpha > Oncopoduridae > Harlomillsia > Harlomillsia oculata. Next base: position 12,690 of record JABASF010002217.1, read on the forward strand.
CCACTTTGAATCTCCACTCAGCTCTCAGCACACCTTCCTCTGCTCTCATTTCCACACGGCCCACTGAGCCTTATAGTTCAAAAACTTGTGTTTGTCTACTATGTCTGGTATATACTCATTCTGAGGAAAGTCGAGCAAACATGCTCCTTTGTTTTTGTGCGTTTCAGTTAGAGTTTGAACGGGTATGCCCAAATCTTCCGTATTTTGCAGTCATTGCACAACGGCATTGCACACACTTCAAACATGAGAGCAAGAGAAGAAAGGAACGACACCAAAACCGGATTAAAATGTGTACCTGTCGTACTAAAGTAATAATTCTCATCTCACTCTTGTGCATCCTATTGTGTACTAATGTATTTCTCAGCCAAGGAAAGCAAGGAAGCAAAGCAAAGCAGGAGCTGAAAAGCACCCACGTCAACATTCCAAGAACGAGGCTTCTTCCTCAGGCCTCAATCATCCTCACATGATACGATCCTTCATCCTTTTCAGAATACACTCATCATTCAGTTTCATTGAAACTTACTTCACTTCCATGCAATGCAATACGGTAAATCAGAAAATTAGTTCATAGGAATAATAGGAAACCGGACGTGATCTCATCAAGTTTCCTCCTTCACTACTTCTTTCACTCTACGTATACATATATTTAGCTTGGGAATTCCCATCAACATCTAAAATATCCAAACTTTCACTCTGTCCAACAGAAATGAGTGAGAAAGAGTCAGCCAGCCCAGCCCCATCAATAAAATACATGACGTTCTTTTCGCGTGAATCACCTTTTGATCGCCTTTTCCTAATGGAATCAGAAATCAGATGATGGCCTGCATTCTCTAAACGTTGATCATGTGCCAAAATGACGTTCGTAAGTTGTTATTGTTGCTCTTGCTGTAGAATAGGCAAAAAAGTTCTAGAATATTTTCCCATGATGGTAGTAATAATTCCTATTAAACGTATAAAGTAAGGTGAGAGCGTCGTGTTTTCTCAATGAAGGTGCAATGCGAATGAGCTGGCATGGCAGTGGCACACACAGACTCGAACCAAAACGCTCGAATTCCAAGAACTTGAAAACCTGTGGCTAATGCGCACAAAAGACAAGTCCATTTAAGCATTATCCTCTTCGAGTTGTAACATATGACCAATAACAGGCAAACGACGATGGCAAAAAGTTAGCAGATTCTTTCGTTCCTGCTCCTCAACTTGTTCGCATTCAAAATATAATCACTCTTTGCGAAATGAAGGCTCGTCCCTTTTTGCATGATGAAAAAGACGAGACGACACACCAGGCCAACACCTTCCAATGAACATCTTCGTGGAAAGGTGAGGAGGTTTGTGAGGATCAGGCATCGTCACGTCATTCACAGACTCTTTTCCTTTCCTTCCTTCAAAGAAAATGCCAAAAAGGTGCTCATCCCTTCTCCCCGCTCATTGAAAATTGATCTTGTGCAAAATTTCAAAATGGTACTTTACGTGCAAGACCAGCAGCCAAACTACGAAACGGCAACAGGTGACTTGTCTTCCTCACTTTGATCCAAAGTCACTTTTTCTCTCTAAATATCTCGTCTATATGATCAATTAAAATCACCATAAGGAACGTTCATTGGGGAACTTGCATTGGAATCTCATATATCTCAATGACATCTTTTATATGCATGCTAGCATACTATACAGTCCAATATGTCATGTACACACAACCAAACATGTTTATTGTCATATTATAACTTTCGTCCCTTGCTCGTATTATTAATTACTGTTATTACTTTACCGCCAATTCAGCAAAAGGCGACATAATAGTCGCTATAGTATAATGGATGTCTCATTGTTTTTTTGGACTCGTACATGTCAATAAACTATATGGGGTCACAATCATCAACTCAGACGATAACCTAATCAAAAATGGAACAAAAGGGTTCTCGTGCCGCTCAACCGCCTGGCACAACCTATCTGTGACCTCACCAAAGAAAAATGTCCACTTTTGAAAAATGAAATGTGTGTCTGTTTTTCGTATGCAGTTTCACGCTGTAATCATCATGCTTTACGCGGAAGTTGTAAGGTAACATTTCTGTCTCAAAAATTGAACTCATAATGAAGAAATTGTGAGGAACAACAAATGGAACATTTATGAACTCGTTCACTTTTTTGTGGAAAAAAGTGAGGCAATGTTACATGTGCTACGGCAAGAGAAATGTGATACACGTGCAATAGAGTATTTTGAGATTTCAAGTCCAAATTTCCAATTCCAATAAGGAGAAAAAGGGAACAATTATAAGTCGATAAGGATCAGAGCATTATTCTGATGCATTATTTGAAGGATAAGCAATGAAACGAATGCAGGGTGATTTGACATTTACACTGTGTACAGTAGTGTAAATGTCAAATCACCCTGAAACGAATGCATTTATGTATGACCGATAGCAAAACTAGCTCAGTGAAAACATGGAATGCATTGAAGATTGACGTTGACGTCAAGTTCAGCATCATTTTTGACTCCTGTCTGCAAAATTGATATCAGTTATCACGATCGGAACAGTAAACGACACAGAATCTATTAGTCTCATGCGTTTTTTCGTCTTGTGTCACGACAAGACAAGATACGAAAGGAGACGGAGGACGAGGACAATCATGAACGGGAAGCACATCATGGTCACATGCTACAACATGGCTCATTCATGCACACACTGGAGAAAGCGGAAAGGCATGGATGCCCAAGCAAGATAAGAATTATTCAAGCAATAAAATGAAAAAAATATGCAAAAATGAGGATTGTCATCAACGTTTGTCTGTGGACTCTGGGCGTCTGTGAATTCGCTCACGACGCCTCGATTGAATTTGGTTTCTTTTTTGAAATGCAAACAGCAGCAAATAGTATTTTTTGATTTTTGCAAATTGTTTTTTAAATACAGGAAACCAAATTACAATTTCAAAAAACCCGTGTGTTGCTTCATAAATGTCACAAGCTGGTTTAGTTATACAAGCTGTCGTTGGTTTTGCATTCCGATTTCCATTTCAGACCCTTACGTCACTCCAGACAGTGGCAAAAATCCCATAAAACAAATCTTGTCTAGGTTTTATGTCTCTTGATTGTGTTGTTTTTAACTTGTATAATCTTTTGTCCCATTCGTTCCGCCAATAAAATGAAGCATGAACAAACGAAACTTTTAAGATAGACATGCGTCATTCACCAGTGTCTTAGAATGAATCACACAATAGCACAAACACATTCCATTTCAGACTGTGAGATTGTGAGACTATGAGACCCAGACAAACTTGATGTCATAATGTCATTTTTAGAACCATACGGCTAAACCAGAAGCCACACCGCCAAAGACTATAAACACATAAAAATTATCACTTACCGATGCGATGATAAG
>JABASF010002218.1:0-16055 GCA_019776145.1 Harlomillsia oculata
AGACACATCGGGCGTAAGTTTAATTCAAGTAATGGACCCATCATCCACCACTTTTTCCCACTTCTTTCTTAGTCACTGCTCCATAAAGCTCAATGTCGCAGTTTTTGTTCAGTAGTTATGATTTGATTATTTTGCAGACTTCACTTCACAAGTTTTGTAAAGCGTTATTTGTATTCAACTGATAAGTTTAGGTTCTTGGAGTTTGTCTTGTTGTAGTCTTTGCAAAATATCGAATGACGTTATTTTTTGAAGGTGCCACAAGTTCAAAGTTACTATGGCTAAAATACTATTGTACAAGTCCGAAAAGATGACTTCGACAGCAGTGTGCCATGTTTAGTATAGTTGGCTTCATAATTTAATTTGTTAATTATTTACCTAGTATAAAAGGGAGAAAGTAGTGAGAATCTTGCTGAGAGCATGGCACTTTGTGGTGACACGCGTGTAATTATATACATTAAATTTCATTTTATTACATGCTTTATTTTTGACCCATTACATTACATATATCATTTTATTTCGCTTTGTTAGAAAACTGCATTTGATTTGCTGTATGCTTCTTGATTTGTCAAACGAATGCAAATGCTTAATGTTTTTGTTTTGCAATGATGACCAAAACAGGTGCCACATGAGGATTTGCTGCATGCGTCGAAGTATTTGGTGAACTCGCTTCGACTCAGAGAGAATTACATGGCCAAGTCTCGTCAGAGTTTCCCAAATATTACATCACGCTTTTTGTCCGCTTTGGATCATCCCAAAGAAGTGCCAATGAAGATTCATCATGATGAAAAGAAAACCATTGATGGTAAGTTCTTTTTAAGTGTTACAGTCTTGTATTTTTTCACGTTGTGCATATATAACAGATTCGGGATTTCTCATTGCTAGTATGTCATTTTTTATTCATATTGAGGGAATTATTGAAGTATGGAGAACACAACTGTTTAGCTTTGAGGAAATCCTTGTTTAATAATGTCCTTAACAAACTTTTTCCTTCCTATCTTTATCCATGAAAACCTGGATCCGACAATCAATTCTTGAATGATCTTGTGATCATAATAATCAGTAAAAGACATTCGTGAAATGGAATACGAGTTAGGAGTGATCACGGACGCCTTTCTTCGATTGCGAGACAAGTTTCAGCAAACATCTCATAAACAAACGTCTGTAAATAGTATTCACGTCAAAAATGTTGACCAACAACAACAACCCTTGGAAGCAGATACTTCAACAATCCCAACTACTAATGAGAAGACGGGCACAAACGCAAGTGCTGGAATTTTTACCAAGGAGGAACAACAACTTAACTATGAAATTGCAAACTGGTCAGCAGAGAGGATTGCTCTACTTGGAGCTGAAGATGAAATGGAATCTTCCCCACGAATGTCGGGTATGTTGACAGGATCGGATTCTCACGGTAGTCTAAAATTGGACAACAACCGATTTCTGGAATTGTCGTTGAGTACCACGTCGACAGACATTCGACTGCATGGACCATCAACTCTGCCAAGGACTGCGGCTGACGACACTTTTGACAAAGGTGGATCTTCAGCAAACGTTCCCACGCGAGCTGTTGCAGTCGTGGAATCCTCATCGTCCAGTCTTGACGTAGAATCTGAAAAGGCTCATGAAATTGTTAAATCTGATGACGAAGACGATGCCAGTGTCAACATTGACAATTCCTCAGGTTTTCCTCCTATTTACCCTATTAATAATTCCTTTTGCAAAAATGCCCGTCTTCATTTCAGCCTTCTGCCATCAGTTCCTCATCATCATTCTAAAATATGGAATGTTAGACGCAAATTCAACATTTCGTTGAAACTTTCCGTATTGCAATTATAATACAATATGAAATCATATTCTGTAAAAACAAAAACGGTGACATTGCAAGGGTAATATGAATAATCGCTGTCGTATTGTAGTCGATCGGTTTTGTCGTTTTGTGATTGCGTATTGTAGGTACAATAAGAATTAACTGTTCGTTCAACATGTTTATATATAGTACCGTTGCCGTTTGTGACCTCTTGACATGCTTGACCTTTTTCTTTTGCCTTTCAAGGGACTCCCATGGAGGCTAATGGTAGTAAGGGTGGCTGTAGGAGGCCCAAAGGTATTTTTTGCGATAAAAAGTTTTCAAAAACGAGTTTTTTCCCCTTTGTCTCATTCATTCACTTTGTGAATAACTGCAGCCTGACTTTTTTGTTGTTTTTTTCTGTGATTTTGTTTGATATTTCTTGCAAACTTAATACTATTGTTGAATATTAATTGTAGTCAACTAAAAATCCATTTTTAGATGAATGAATCAAACATTGTGGACCGTTTGATATTTGTCAAACTTCAAAAGTATATTCTTTTTGTAAGTCACAGTTAAATCAAAATCACATGTTGCGTTAGATTAGATGGAAAGCCACACCCTTTGGCGTACAAACGAAATAAATCATTATTAATTTTATTAACTGCTGTAAAATGATTAATATTAGTCCACTTAAGTAGAGAATTAGATATAATAGTCATTAAACCTTTTACTTTAATAATTTTTTTTAATGTTTAAATAACTTAATGCAAACGTTGTGTCTCAGCGTGCCCCAAAGCCCAAAACGTTCCCACAGAACAAAGTTCTTTTGTTCTTTACATGACGAACGTATTGTATAACTGAGTGAGAATGTTGTGTTTTGTAATTTGTAATACCCTTTCTGAATCGTTTTATACGTGACTCAAAGCAATTCACGTTAAATGTTACGATTTACGTACTTTTTATGTAGATTTCAACGTGTACATTGTTGATTACTGTTGTTTTTGCAATGTTGTTGAAATGCCGTTGAATAATTAGTTTTGTACAAGTGTTGGTGTTGGTGCAAACAGAACAGCACGAAATGATTGATCCCTTATGTTTTGTCGTGATTTGAAGAGCGACTTTTAAGTAATTTTGAATTGATAATTTGTTATCGATAACAGATCATCCGATCCATCCGCCGTCTGGAAAAGATAACCCATGGGAAGTTGAATTTTTGCCAGATTTGGGTTACTTGGTTGAATTCAAAGAAGGGGTTTGTCAAATCTTCACGGATGCTGAAGCTAAAGAAAAGAACATCGTCCGGGAGTACCCGTACCCTGGATTACACGAGTACGTGAGGGATATGAAGATTCTCTGCGTGATGATTGCTGATGGGCCTTTGTAAGAAATTTTGAGTGCTCATTGTTGTATGGTATCTAATTTTTTAAATGACATTTCTTAAACTCTACATATTGTGAAAAACAGGAAAACATTTTGTTTCAAACGTCTGAGCTATTTATTTTCCAAGTATCAACTTCACGTATTACTAAACGAAGTTCAAGAATTGACAGCTCAGAAAGACGTGGCACATCGAGATTTCTATAACATCCGCAAAGTGGATACACACATTCATGCAGCGTCTTGTATGAATCAAAAGCACTTGCTTCGATTTATCAAGAAAACACTAAAAACTCACGCAGAAGAAGGTGTCTGTATTCAAGGTGGACAGAACATGACTTTAAAGGAAGTATTTCAGTCTATGAAATTGACAGCATACGATTTGACTGTGGATATGCTTGATTGCCATGCTGTAAGTCATCATTCATAACTCTATCTCAACTCAATTCTATAACTCATTAGTATTTTATTAATTACTTGACCATAACACTTTACACGAATGCTTATACAATGAATGATGCTCTTTAAAGGATCGGAATACATTCCATCGTTTTGACAAGTTTAACTCAAAGTATAACCCGATTGGAGAGTCGCGTCTTCGTGAAGTATTTCTCAAGACCGACAATTACAATGGGGGAAAGTATTTTGCACAAATTATTAAGGTTAGTATACTAATGGAGATTTTTCAAATATTCTGCTTGCCATTCTTGACAATGCAATTTAAGAGAGTTTATTGTCTTTTAAAATGTAGGAGGTCATGTTTGACTTGGACGAAAGTAAGTATCAGAATGCTGAATTGAGATTGTCCATTTATGGACGAAGCAGAGATGAATGGGACAAATTAGCCAAGTGGGCTTTGGACAACAATGTCTATTCTGACAATGTTCGCTGGCTTATTCAAGTTCCTCGACTTTAGTGAGTTTAATTCTTTAAACGAAACACTTTTACTTATAAAAACTGGAACTTACACTTTCACTTGTTTGCGTATGTATAGTGACATTTACAAGGTCAAGAATCTAATTAACAATTTCCAAGAGATTCTGGAGCATATTTTCATGCCGTTGATTGAGGTTACGAGCAATCCTAACAGCCATCCAGAATTGCACAGATTTTTGCAATATGTAAGGCTTCGTTTTAGTTTACAACGGTTTGAAAAAGAGGTTTTCACGATTCACAATTTTGATATCTCTCGTAATATTTTACACAGGTAATTGGATTTGACTCTGTGGATGATGAGAGCAAGCCGGAACATCCGCTTTTTGATCACAATGTAAGAAGACGCAACGCTAGCGTTCATTGATTTTCGCGAATGTGTTTGGAAATTGGAATTGATTATGTAAATTTAATACATTTTTCATTCATGCAATTTGCAATTCAGGTGGCCACACCGGACGTTTGGACAGAAAAGGAAAACCCGCCGTATTCGTACTATCTCTACTATATGTATGCCAACCTCGCTGTGCTAAATCACTTCAGACGGTTTGTTCAGATTCTTTGTTCATTTTAATATGATTCTGGAACGCACAAAGGTATTCAATGTTCAATCGTTTGAAAATAATTGTATGAAAAATGTTATTTCAGAGAAAGGGGCTTAAACACTTTTGTCCTTCGTCCACATTGCGGAGAAGCTGGACCCGTTCAGCATTTGGTATCGGCGTATCTTCTTGCAGAGAATATTTCGCATGGACTCATGCTTCGAAAGGTAACTAATAACTAGTAACTTTGTAACTGTATACATGCTGTATAATACCCATTTTCATAAGTCCGTAAAACATATAGAGTTTCTGCTCAACTGGATCTGTCGTGTCAAAATGTTTAGTATTATTTTTCACTTTCTGAACAGGTTCCAGTGCTTCAGTACTTGTACTACTTGTGTCAAATAGGAATCGCCATGTCACCACTGAGCAACAATTCTCTATTCTTGAATTACAATCGTAATCCACTTCCAGAGTACTTAGCCCGTGGACTTGTTGTCAGCTTGTCAACTGATGACCCATTGCAATTCCATTTTACTAAAGAACCTCTCATGGAAGAGTACAGTATTGCTGCTCAAGTTTGGAAACTCAGTGCATGCGACATGTGTGAACTCTCGCGAAATTCTGTTGTCATGAGTGGATTTCCACATAAGGTGCATTGACGTTAATCGAATGAATATATTGTAATTGAAACGTACAAGTTTGGAAACTCAGTGCATGCGACATGTGTGAACTCTCGCGAAATTCTGTTGTCATGAGTGGATTTCCACATAAGGTGCATTGACGTTAATCGAATGAATATATTAAAATGTAAATTATTTAAAGTACATGATAATAACTATGGAATTCTTTTATCATTACTTACTTCATTGCACTCAGGTGAAGCAGTATTGGCTGGGTCCGAATTACACAAAGGACGGCGTGGCTGGCAATGACATCAGTAGAACGAACGTGCCCGATATTCGAGTAGCTTATCGTCACGAAACATTGATGGAAGAACTTGTCAATATTTTCAAAGTGGTCGAAACCAACAAATAGACCTAATAATGACAGTTTTTCAACCTCATTCATTTTACATTCAGCTATATGTAATATGATCGAGAGATAAGTATAAAAAACCATTAAACATGAAATCTGAAATCCTTCAAAAGCTCCCAGAAACCGAAAAATTCAACAATCGATTTCAATTTCTCAATAAACTGGAACTAGAATACCTGTTCAATTTTAAACTGTTTGACCCTGATAATCTTTCACAAAACTCTCATGAATTTATAGGACACGACGAGGACTGGAGTCCTGGAGTGCCAAATTATCCCTTCTTGATCAAATTTTATGAATCAGCAAAATGACATTTCATGCAACTTTAAAAAAGATTATGACTATGACCTATGACCGTGGATGGTTTTAAAACATATACCAACATCGAATTCTAAATCAATTTATATAGTGTGTAGAACATTACTTTGCTATTCGTTAGAAAAAGTTATTATACTATATAGCTAGTAGGTACTTGTTTATTCAAGTAAACGAAAGGTCCAAACTTGCGATTGTCGATAGAACGAATTTGACGATTATTATTATTAGTCAAGGTCAATCAAAATGTATTAATACTTAATGTATTGGTATTTATTACGTTCATCATGAAAACCGACTGTGTTGCATTCACAAGTTTCAGCTTTACTTTAGCGTCTTTAGTATAAAATAAGTATACGTACACGTACACGTACACTAGCGGAACTTTAATTTCAATTAATGTTTTAACTAATAATTATTATTATACGGCGTTCTGCGCTCGTAGCTTCCATTTCTTATAATGGGACATAAACACTTGATTTGTATTCTAAACAAAACTAATAAATACTTTTATTAACGATAGGTGGATAGGTCGAATGTTGTCGATTTTTAGTAAATGTATAATTAGACAGTTTGACAGTGCCTGGAATAATTAATAATGTTAATGTTATATGAGCGGAATGATTAATGATTTTATTAGTTCTTCGTTACATCAACACATAATTGCATACTTTTATTCTCTAAATGATGAAAGTGACGCTCTTGATTTTTTTGATGATGACATTGACAGCTCGTATTCCGCAAATTATTCTTCATAAAAAAATGCTGTATGTATTATTTTGTAACTTTTTAGTTTGAAATGCAAATTGCGATATTTACATCGTGCTGAATTTACTATAAAAGTTGGAAATAAAGAATGATGAATTTGATGCAATTGAAGACGATTGAGAGTAAATTGTCAATAATTGAACAAGCTGCATAGTAAATAATATAATGTATTTATGAGACAAATCTCACATTTATTCTGCGTCTTTCAAACGTAACGTATTCTTACACTCACAACAATTGATTAACATGTCGAATAAGTTTCAAATAAAGTAGTATTATTTTAACAAGGTTCTTCATGGTCAAATATTGCTTATTGAATTATTAAGATAGTAGTTAATAATACAATTTCCACTATATTAATAAGACTTCATTCAGAAATGAATCTTCAACCTTTGTACACCAAAAAGGAACACTACAAAAGAAAACACAGAAACCTTGTTCAATGTTTACTCAATACACACATTATTTCGAAAGAATATTATAATTATAAAGGATTATAAAGATTATTCGACATTTACTATTCTTAATTTCGATTTGTTATAGTATTACTGTTTAAGGTACATTTAACTTTTACTTATGGATGTTAGGTACTCGACACACGACAGTTGACAATATGAAGCATTGTGTGCAAGTACAAAGTGATGGTGCACCCTTTTCGAATTGTTGTGATAATTTTAATACCGTTCGTAATAATGAAATAACTTTCAAAACGACACATTTATATTTACAATTCGAACTCTTTGTAATGTGCATATTAGTTTCGCATTGGGCACAGCCCGGAAATAACGATTCAACTCAACTACCATAATATCAGACTTTTCAAATTATTATACAACAAAGAACAATTAAGTTTTGGGTTTCATAGAAGTACACACTTTACAACCATAAATCAAACTATAGTTATCCTTTAGTTTACATGAGAGCATTCCCATTAATTAACTTTCATTTAATGACCCTTATTTATCATTTCGCTAAGGCACGCCAAAGAAGTATATTAGTATCAGGATCCCACCAACTTTTGCGTGTAATTGTCTCGTGTTTCGTGTACACTCGACAAACCTGCTTTAGTCAAACCGTTTGTAGTTCGTAGCTTTAACGTATGCACAATATTCTACAAAGACTTCGACTTGATAGCTCAACACACAGGCATACTTAATTCAATCACGCTTCGCCGTTCAACCACACAAATTAAAGTAATTAAAGTAACATTAAATTCTTAATGTACTGATTTTAATGCAACTGAACGAAGTTGTTAGATGACTAAAAATCGTTCCCGTAAATTCTTACAGTGTGAAAGCGATCTTGCAATTTCGAAAATCGAGAATGAAGTTATAATATGTTGTAACTTATGTAACCTTTGTATAAAACGAAAGAGCAACCAACCTAACGATTGATTAAAAGCAAATTATTGAACAACAGAGACGAAAATCAGTTGTAATTTAGTACATGTTTAGGAAACTGAACCAGTTCGAAAAACTTATATTTAATGAAACTATTTAGTTAGTTCAAGTGGAATCCTTTTTCTTTCGTTGCTGCAAGCAACTTTTCTTTGAGAACTTCTTCAGATGGGTATTCAGGTAGTTTGAGATAATGGACGCAAGTATTCACAGATGGATAACTACCTTCACCGGCATCCACTTTTCGAACTACGGTCAGGCGGGGGTGCAAATTTGCTAGTCCACCCGGTGGTAACGATGAACATCCAGTTGTAAATTGTAAGAATGCCTTTCGTTCTTCGCCAGTCAAGGAAACGATCACATTTACGAATCTTTGGAATCCCGGACTAAAAATTAAAAGGTTGGAATGATTCATTGATTTTCAATGTCGTAGAAAATATGAATGGGAAATAATAATACACTAATATTGCCATACCTGTCTTTAGTATATCCAAGTTTAGGTTCTGTGTAATTAATAACATCATCGCGAGTCCAATTAGGACTCTGATCTCCACACAGCATGAGACGCACTTCATCTGGACTAAACGCTCCTAATTTCTCCATAGGAAATACGAGATCAAATCCTTCTTTAAGGGCAATCAGTTGTTTATGAATTCCTTTGTTAAGACAGAAGTCAGACAGGTATTCAATGTAGTCTTCTACGTTGTCGATTGTCACATCTTCATATTCACCACGAGGGCACAGATCATACGCATTGTAACCGTATACTCGAGATGATGGAGAATATTGGAAATTAAGCCCAAGGTCCTCCAGGCGAATTGCTGGCCCTGGTTCTTGATTTGTAGTTTGAGGTAAGGCCAAGTTTTGAATCTGCAGAACCACAAAATAACTTATAGAGTAAAAAATAATTTTCACTGACATCCTCATTGAAAGGACTGGCGGCATGGTCTAACGTTAATCATAATCACTGGTTCATAATCATAATCATAGTTACCTGGCGCAGCTTGTCGCTTTCTGATAAAGAATTATCATGCAAAATGTGACGTTTCTGAACAGCAAGTTCTTGTAATTGCTGCAAAAACCGAGCCCTCGGGGGATCGATTTCCATAAGGTCCTCCACGGTTAAAATTCCGTGGTACCAAGGACGGTTTTCGGGAATCATACGATATCTTGGCGGATCCAATTCCATCTCCTTTTCACTCTCTTGAGATATGTATGATGAAACCATGATATCCTCCTCAGATATTGGGGTAGCTACACGGTCATTTCGAGATCTGCTATCAAATACAAAACGGAACGTAAGATTTACATCTAAGAACTACAAATAACGCTATCATTATTGAACGTGTACATACTTTTCTCGCACTTCGCTTCCAAATTCCCCAGAACAAAGTAACTTAAAGAAAGGGCGTGATAACGGCAAGTCCACAAGGCGTGCATCTTGAAATACTTTCGCAATGAAGATTCCCAAGAAACGGTAGTAACGACACACCTTTTCACAGATGGAAGAATCTTGAATGAGTGGCGCCGGAAAAAGTCCAGTGCTTCTTTGTACGTAAAATCCTGGAGGACGCGTAGTTGAATCATCCGTCACCGAAGGTTGCTCATACCTTAAACAAAGCATTTTTATAATTGCCACAAACATCACGCACACAAACATTACATTTTAAGCCAATTTAATTTAGCACCTACCTATTCGAATCTTGTAGGTCGTCGCAAAGCCAAATAGCTAAATCCTTTTTCTGCAATTCTGCTGCGACTAAAGCGTAGAATTCCAAAGTAGGTCCAAGTCCTGTGCCATCTTCACCTTGGAATTCTATTTCTAATACTGACTTTTTGCCTGCATGAACACTCATTACTTGGATAGCCCATTCTAACAAATTATTTCCTCTTGGAACTTTAACGCGTTCATGCTTCAGTCGACCCAACCGGAATTCGTGGGGATCATCCCGGCGAATCCGACTTCGTTCTACTGTATTATCTCGTTGATTTTGAAGCCAAACAATGGATCTATTTTCAAAAAAGCATGAATTAATTTATCGAACATGACGTTCAACTTCCATTGTAAAAAATTCAATACTCTATAGTACGTACCTTGAGGTTCCAAACGCTGTACAACTGAAGAACAAATTCCTTGTGTCAAATGGAAAGAGCATAGGAGCAGAGTATGTGAGATCTTCACACCAAGTTGGTAAAGCACGTGATGCAAGTACCAATGGATCTTGCAATTGCTGCACAAGTTTATTAGTTATCTTTTTACTAATGTATTCGTCAACCGGAACATGAAAGCCCTTCGATGTGTCAACCGTAATAAGAGATTCTTCAATTTGCTTTGCAGAAGCACTCATTGAGTACAAGTGACGCAATAAATTCACTACTTCATCCACACTGCAAGCAGACTGTGATCCTGAAGGAGATGGGGACATGGTGCGACTTCCAGTAACACTTAACGCATAAGAATCTATCGATTCTTTTTCTTCGCTCTCCTTTCCATGTTCCTTTTCTTCTTTGTAAACGATTCTACAACATTTAATATAACAATTTAAGGTTGAATTTATTTCAACGTTTAAACTGCGAATTCTTATATATTATTCAAAATACGTGTAAGTGGGCTCCCAAATTCGACGAAGTTTTTCTTGTTTCGAACCAAGCTGAGACACTTGAACTAACTCCTGAACAGATTGAAAAATTGTTGATTTTGGGTTGCTCAAGTCAACTTCGACATCCGTCACTGCAGGTAAATTAGGTCCACGAAGTATCAGTCGCAATTTCGGCTGTGGTGCAAGACAATGGACTTCTTCAGTACGTGATACGTCTTGATGCTCAGCGTTCGACTCAGGCGGACGAATATCCAGTTCACTTATTTGATTTACATTAGTACGACCTGGTCGTGGATCAAAAGCTGGAATCAACGCTGAAAACTGACGTTTGAGTACAAATTCATCATCCCATGAACGACGTTTTCCGGTTCGAACTTCAAAACAATCATCATCCTAACAGAAAAAGCAGTACATTTAATCATTATTACGCCCAACTATAAACTATGTTCAACTATATAGTGGTAAATATACAAGAAACTCTTACCGCATCTTCGTACATATAGTCGTCTTCATTTTCTTCATCATCGTCGTTCTCATCTTCAGGTAATTCATCATCATCTTCCAATTCAGCAAGTAAGGTTGTCGCTCGACAAGTTTCTAGGAAATCCTGGTTTGATGGAAATCATAATAACCCATGGTCACTTTGTTCATCCAAAAACCACCGATTGAAAAGTTAGAAATAAGCAACACTAACCTGTTCGCTATCACTGGAAGTTGACGTGAGACTCATTGTTAAAGCTTGACTCAATCCTTGGGTTCCCGACGTTACCGCACTTGAGCCAGATGCATTAGCCGTGTTATTGCTTGGGGATAAGCTCGGATAACTTTGTGCAGTGCTGAGCAGTCCACCTATATAAATTCATAATCTCATTATTATCAATAGGTAAACACTGCATCACAGCACTAACAATTACACTGTAATAATAGAAAATGATCTTTCATGTACAAAACTTCCTAAGAAAGCAAAAACGAGCAAGAAGGATATTCGTCGTTAAGCAAAGTTATGATTTTGTCCGTAGAACCATTTTGAATAAAAAAAAATTCGTATGGAAGCGTAGAAAGCACCGAGATGAGAGTGAGAAATTAAAATAATTAGGCACGAAAGCAACGCATTTGGAACTGCACGTACAAAACGTTATTGGCTCACGGTTCATTTTGATTCACACAAAAATGAATTACATACGTACGGCACAAAATTGATGGATAAAAATTGTAAAATGTTCTATTAATGAAAACTAGGACTGTGTAGCGCCATTGTAATATTTATCAAACAACGAAAGTTAATCTTTAGAACAATCAAATATAAAACAAAACAAACTATATGAATAAATAACAATCATAGCGTTCTAGTAAAGTTACAAAACAAGGAAACTGTTATGTTTCTGTGTTTATAAGTTTTAGTTGCATGGTATGAAATAAATTTGTTCTCAGATTTATTTCGAACCTGGAAAATTGGAAGATAGTGCGATTCTAACAAGACTTGAAACAGAATGAGGTGCACGTCCCAACAAGAAAGGATTAGGATTATTAGGATTAGGATGAAGTTGATGCTGTTGATGATTGGCGGGATTCGAATTGCTAGGATTCGTCCCAGAAGAATTATTTGATTGTGAGAATACATTATTTTGTGACATAGAAGGAAAACGTGAACTATTAATTAAGGATCGAACTCGAGCTATGGCACTGAGACTATCAAAAAGTGATGATGAGACACTGCTAAAATTATTATTGGGTGACAAAGGACTTGGAAATACTGAGGCTGACGTTGACAAGGTGGATTCAGAAGTGGATAGGTTAGGAACCGAAACACTTTTAGGACTCGCGGAGGACATGGACATAGATGAGGTCGCGGACGCGGGATTGGCCACACTGGCTTCCCTTCCTGGGGCCACTTGGCACTCTGACCCTCGTCCCGAAACCCCTTTACTATTCGTTCCGAGCCATGCTATACAAGTTATAATACACAATCACCCGCCTTTGTTATTAATATTATAATCCGAAATTAAAAATCAATCATTAATAAATTAAAGTGTACTAAATTCATCATTGACTGACTATACCTATAATAATACCAATAAAAATGCGCCGTATCCAAATCCAACTACAATTCACTTACAGACAAATTGTAAAAATCTGCAACTCATCCCAGAAAAGCCAACAATCTACCTTGTAAATAAACTAAGTAAACTTAAAACCTTGAAACAAATTATATTTTACAATAATAATAATGTTCAACACAACTACACACTACATATGGAATGCTAAAAGTTCCGAGCAGGAAATGACGTTACTAAACACCACTAAAACCAGGATGTTTATGGTATAACTAAAAAACTAAAACTAAAACTGGAAAGTTCTATTCTCAGTGTGCAATAGATATTGCATAAAAATAAATACGAGTAATATCTGACACCGACATCGATAAAATGCAAATATACATACTTCACTTGTTACGTACATCAACATCAACAAGCTGAAAATCAAAATTATATTATTCAGGGAATAAAAAGAATTCAAAATGATTCTGGTTTCATTCTTGTCGCGCTGTTGTTTTAGGTCCACAATATTAGACCAAAAGGAACCGACGGTAAGCCAAAAGCATGCAGAGGATATGTACAGCAGATTTTCGCTGCAGCTCAAATTGTGTTTACGAATTTGAAAGTGCAAATAAATATACGAACCAAACTAATAATTTTGTTGCTCTAAAGAATAAAATTCCCATGCACGATGCACTCCTAAGTTTTTCCAACTACTATGAGTATTCGCTATGCTATTACTATTATCTTTGATCGACCAGTAACGAAAATTATATTTTACCCCTAAGAGTGTGTGAAATTAAATATAGTAGTCGCCGCAAACAATTCTATTATAAATAGTATAGCAGAATCAAAATAAAAACATACCTAAGGTTCGTCGAGATTTCCCACCTCCAGAAGAACCTCTCTCGCTGGATCCGGCAGTTTCATTTTCTTCTAGCCGAATATTTCTTCTGATAGCAAGCATTCTCATTACATCCTTTAATGCGGGTGTTCCCAATCCGCTCAAATCCCCGACTTCAATTGATGTCATATTAGAAGCCTTGCTATGAGATTTTGGAGGTGGTGGAGCAACCCCGCTTGAACTGGATCCACTTGCTGCTGACATTTTTTGACCAGCAGCGGACAAAACTGCATTTTTGCCATTCTTTACACTATTGAAAAATTCAGCATCGTCGTACAGACAACGTTCCGTTGACTCGCTAGAGTGCGAGTCGCATGGTTTTGACAGTCGTGTCACTGGTGGCGATGGAGGAGCCAAGTCAACTGAAGACGACTGTGAGGTTTTAGGTTGCACTGGAGGAGTCTCATCCTCGCTAATATCGGCCAACGTCACAGACTCAACAATCGTCGCCAAATCTGTGACAGCTGCTATAGCTGCTGCAGAAGAAGCTGCAATACTACATGATGGATGATCATCCTGAATATTGAGATTAAGACCAACAATCACAGATTCAGTTAAGTCAGATTGCGCTGTTGATAAAACGGATTCTGCCATAAGTTCAGCAACCTGTGTGAAATTATTCCGTTTCATTAGATTAGAAATCACATTTCTGTTTTCACGTTAACTAATAAAAAGCACAATCAATGATGTCTTACTTTATTGACTAACAGACTGTCAGCAGATGATGCTTGCTCCGTCGAAGCCACTGATGGCTTGGGAGTAGATCCATCCATTGCTTCTGGAAGACTAGGAGTAGAACTACACTTGCGACTAGTTAACACGCTCACTTTTCCAGACGTACCAGTACCAGGCGCAGTTACTGAACAGCAAGCTTCCGAATATTTATTTGTTTTGAAAGATTTTGATACTTTTGCAGTATTTCCAGATGATTCCGGATCGTATCCAGGAGCTAGTTTTAAATCATATTTTCCTTCAGCCCCCATCCGATATGAATTAGTACCGCCAAGGTCCCACTGAACATCTATCCAGCCATTATGCCATTCACTGGTAATTTCGCCTTCACCGGGAGGACTCCCGTCTTGGTCTCGCCATTTCCAATCGATTCCACGAACGACTCTTGCACCTTTAGTCATATGCTTTAGCATTTGTGTTCTTATCAGTCTTCTCTGTTTACGTAAATTGGCTTCAGCTTCTCTCATAGCCTTTCCTGAAAGTCAAAGGATAAAAAAATAGTACTCGTTTAAAATTAATAGTTTGCAGTAAACATTGGATAGTACAGAATGAAAGGTGCTGACTTAACAAGCTATCTTACCGAGGTCGTCGCATACACCTGTAACTTTTCCATATACTTCAAAACCAGACAAGCTCAAGTAATGGGTCTGATTCGATGCATTTTTGCCATTTTGTTGAATTCTAATGTGTCGCCAACCCTGAGTTTCATCAGATGGGCACTCAATTGGCCAAGTCGCTGTGCTGCCAGGTTCGTTCAAGCTATGATCCTGTGCACAAATTGAATTAAAAAATGAGTTGTAATTCGAATACTTCATATTAAGCTGAATGTACTTTTAAGAGCACAATGTAAAACGCATACCTCCACATGAGAGAACAAAGTCGACCACGTGTTTCCATCTTTGGAAACTTGAAGGAGCCAGTTACGAAGTGCCGACCTGCCATAACCTCTAGCATGTCGTAATGTGTACGATGAAGGAATGAGCCAAACTCCCAGATCAATGGCAAACCATGCTTTCTTATCATCATTTGTATGACAGTTAAGAGCAGAAGCATCTCGATTTAAAATATCTTCCAAACGTCCGTACGGCAAATTTCTTCCTTCAGAAGATGTGACAATCACAAGCCCATATTGGGCCGGATTCACCCAATCAGCACAAGTCCTAGAAACGACAAAAAGGTAAAGCTCTGTAATAATCACAAACTTCCGTATAGGTGCTAACAACAATTTACTTACTTGGAGTTAGACCCTATCCAATAAATGAGACCGTGCTCGTCGAAGTCATGCTGATGACGAAAAACAACGGCAGGTCCTTCTTTTAATTTTCGTACGAAACTATAAGTGCCACGATCGTAGTCGTACCATTGCTTTGCAACCATCTTTAGAAGATAATTCTCCAACTGGCTTACAGTCGTAAGAGGTTCCATTTTCAGAGCTCTGCCTGAGCGGTCGATCAACGAACTTTCAGCAGAAGCTTTCTCCAGGCGAAAACGGAGTCTTCTAGTCAGAACTTGTAAACCGTAGTTGGCACCAGATGATTCGTACAAAAGCACTGGAAGCTTTTCAATAGTTTCCAACACAGAAACAAGCTTGTGAACCAGAGCATTAGCTGGATTAAATTTGACG
>JABASF010002219.1:0-16036 GCA_019776145.1 Harlomillsia oculata
GTAATTATGTAATCAATGATTGTATGATGTCGTCGGACTTTCATCTTCCAGTGCTTCAGGTTTCATCTCATACACTACTAACACTACACTTTTGGTTATCCGTCATCCCTCTTGCTGATTGTTACACACCGGCATCCATTTTGGCATGTAATTAACGTGTTCGGTTCTCCAGGTTCTTTTTCTATTATTCAGACCTTTGGAATGTGAACATCTTCTACCAAATACGTAACCAGAAACCAGGTTTCTTTCCTGAATTACGCCCGCCTCGGTAATGAAGGAAATTGAGGAAATCCGCGTAGCGCAAACTAGGAAGATACAGCTAGGTTTTGCTATCATCGTCGTGAAGATAATCAAATCATTGTCAACATTGTTGAGGGTGAGCTTCTTTCTGCACTTTTTTTGAACGTTGAATTCCATAGACACTCGTAGACTATGAAATGAAAAAGCTTGGCAATCAAAGGGATCACAATTAATCACATGCGGGATTTTCGGGGAAAGAGATGGTGCGAACCAATGGATGACCCGGACACCACAGACGCCTTCGATCTCACGCCCTTGCGTGTTTTCCGCTACACCCGACTCCTTAATTGACTCAACGCCATGATGCACAGGGCCGGCGGCTTGGACAGACACACTAACAAAGACAACGAGTAAAGAGGATCTGCATTATCTCGAAGATTTCATGGAGAAGTTTCATTTTCTTTCGAAAGGTCAAATTGGGGGCGTTTGATGACTCAAAGCTCCAAATCTCAGAGATGATTCACATGACATTTAAGCCAGTTTTCCTTAGTAACTTGTTTGTTTGTTTCGTTCGTATTCGACAATTTCGGGACGTCCAAAGAATCAAATCTGCAAGGGACATTATAGTAGAATGCAGATCAGTAGCAAATGTCATTGTCAATAATTTTGACTCTATAATTTAATAGTCTGGAATTTGAGGGGTCAACCAGATTTATTACACGATTAAAATGAATAGGTGTATCAAGCCTATGCTGCGGACATCGTCAGTGAATGTCACTTTTCCTAAAGGGTTGTTCACAAAACAAGACACCACCGAACTCATTGTCTGCAAAGTCGAAAATGGAATTCGAAGCATTCGATTGAACAGGCCGGATAAGAGAAACGCATTAAATGCAGAAGTGTGTTACTGTGATTATTTGAAATGAAATGGTTGAGTTTATTGACACTGACTACTAACTATACATCTTTTGTGTCCTTTAGATGTATTTTACATTGTCGAACCTGTTGTTGGAAGGCGATTCCGACAACGCGACGAATATCAATGTGATAACCGGAACTGGCGATTACTTCTCAAGCGGGAATGACATCCAATTTTACAAACCATTGGCTATGAAGTTGATAAGTGGAGCTCCAGTCGACGACGAAGAGTTTGAAACACCGAAAGTAGGACCAAAGTATGTCAAATTGTCGAGTATATTCCTTTTTACTAACATTTTGAGTTCTTTGCTCGTCACCACTATTAGTCTGGGACATGTTTGTCATTTTTTATAGGAAATTGATCACAACTCTGATTGATCTCAAGAAACCCCTCATTGCACTCGTGAATGGGCCTGCCGTCGGTATCGGAACCACTATGCTCGGACTTTGTGATACTACTTACTGCTCTGATAAGGTTCGATAAGCTCTTATTCGATCTAATAATTACTGTATCCTCCGTTGTCCGATTAATAATTGGTCGGTATTGTTTTTAGGCTACTTTTCACACTCCATTTTCCATGTTGGGCATTCCACCGGAATGTTGCTCATCCTACACGTTTCCGAAGATCATGGGTTACGTTAAGGTATCAAAAGATCAAAACTGATCATAAACTGGATTGATTCGCGAATTCATTGATAAGATTTTGATTGCGGTTTGAAGGCAGTAGAGATGTTGGCACTCGATGTCAAGTTCACAGCACAAGAGGCATTCGAGTGTAAACTGGTCAGTTCTGTCTTTCCTTATGACACATTTCATGAACAAGCATGGGAAAGAGTTTCAGAGATTGTTCGTGTGCCATTGAAGGTAGCATTTTGACGATTTTGAAACATGCTCAAAAA
Source organism: Harlomillsia oculata (assembly GCA_019776145.1). Lineage (NCBI taxonomy): Eukaryota > Metazoa > Arthropoda > Collembola > Entomobryomorpha > Oncopoduridae > Harlomillsia > Harlomillsia oculata. The sequence goes on from JABASF010002219.1 coordinate 2,059, forward strand.
CTTTTTGAAAACATAAACATTTCAACATTGTTACTCCATGCTTTTGTATTCCGCAGAGCATGCTAGTTGCAAAAAAGCTGATTCGGATGCCGGATCGGGAAATTCTACATAAAATGAACGAGGCTGAACTGAGTCATTTGAATTTCAAAACTATCCTCAAAATTGCAGCCAAAATGTACAAATGGTGATAGAAGAAATCAAATTGAGATTCATTGCATCGCAATCATGTCACAATGTCACATTATTTTCATGGATTGTTTGACTCAAGAATAACATTGTACACAATTTTTATGATCCAGAACAAAATTGACAATAAATATAAAGACCCCAAATTAAAATACTGAATGCAATGTACATAATCTGTAACCTTTTCGTCGTTTCGTTTCGAAAGAAGAAGTTCCATCAAATTCGCACTATGCCCCAGTCTGGGAATTGCGATTCCCATTGAAGGAATGACAATGACAAGACAATGCGAATGCAATCAAACGGGGACAACGGACAACCGTCGCGTCCTTCGTGTGGATACATTGTGCCATTGCCATGTGCGTAATCTTCTTCGTCTGAGATTCCATGTTTGGAGGGAGAAAAGAGAAACTCGAGTTTTTGATCTCAAATGACACAAATCTCATGCTCTTTGCTGTTTCATCGTTGGTTTCATAATTTCAAAAGTTTCACTTTCATTGCATTGTTGGATTCCTTGCAATGAGTCATGACGTCATGAGAGGTCAAGACGTCATGAAGTGTCCCAGTTCCTCTGGCCTGGATGTTGTTACATTGTCCACTCACCTGCGTTTAACTTCAAAACCGTTGATTTATTTTTAGAACAATAATACATTATTTCTACTTATTATTAATACGTTAGTTAGGTAAATTTCGAGTTCTTTTTCCAAAACCAAGCCATAACCAAACCATAATCCCATTTCCTATCCTATTGTGCATGCAGGTGTTCACTGGTCAGGTCCTCAGGTCAGTCGTCATAAAAGCCTACGGCGAGGTGAGTTTATTTTTAGTTAAGTAATCTCAGTAATTTTGAGTCTCGACAGGAGACAAGTCGGCGGAATGGTCACTGGTCACGTCACAGTCAATTTCATTTCACATTCGATTTCGTTCTAGATTTCGTTGGGACAACTCAACAACAACAAGACAATAACAATGAGTAATCGTAATCTGGAGTCGGACCTGAGTCCTGACGATTATTACATCTGCTGGAAGTGTGGACATGCTTATCCAGTGTATAAGCGGAACTTGTTCCTGGAGCACAAACGGGAACATGTAGGACAAGAACTGGTGAAAGCCCGGAAACGGACAGCCTTAACGGAAACTGTTGATTCGAATGGTATCGTGATCGTGGATTTGACGGATGATGATGATGGTCAACCTAGTTTCGACGTGTCCAGTGTACAAGACGGGAATGAAGAATCGTAAGTGATTTTCGCAAGTTCCCCGAATTGAAACAGTATTATAAGGGCTTTGAGGGATTCACTTTTAAAGTTTTAAATTAAATTGAAACTCTTAATGTCAATTTGGTTTTGTTCAGGACTGAAATGGAGGTGGATACATCCGAGTCCACTGCTGTTGTTCCTGATACGGTGTTGAGTGCACTGACTCGGGCTGAGGAAAGACAGACAAAAATTGGCAAAGAATATCGAGACGTAAGTTAAACTAGCGATAACTAACAAAATTACAAAAAATTCATTGGTTGATTGATGTGATTTGTGTGTTTTGCAGTAACTGTATCAAACTCATCCCCAAGATGTTAAAATCTTTCAAGATAAAGGAACCCAAAGAACTGTCTTTACGCTCCACTTGGGCAAAAGGTTATAAACAGTATATGCGGGATACCTATGCGAAGAAACCGGAAGGGACGGTGACGAAAAAGTCGAAAAAGGACATCCTTCACGTGGCCTTCAAATTTTACACAGTACAAAACGTTATCGGTGCTAATCTGTAATAATAAAGTTACAAATAATCGTAGAAAACAATGAACACGAACATGTGAACACGAACATGAAGAAATTAGCACTTAAGTTATAAACAGTATATGCGGGATACCTATGCGAAGAAACCGGAAGGGACGGTGACGAAAAAGTCGAAAAAGGACATCCTTCACGTGGCCTTCAAATTTTACACAGTACAAAACGTTATAAAGGTGCAAGATGCAATTGAAAAAGAGCTCAACCGTCTGGGATTTTCTCCGGATGATATTAAAGAGTATCAAACAACATTGGAAGACGCAATGGACAGTCTTGACGATGAATAGACTGTCGCTGATATGTGAAAGGGTAAACGTTATTGAGGTGCGAATTAAATTGACTTAGAACTGTGTTCAAACAAATTGATATTTTCGTTAGTAGTGACTTAAATTGTAAGGTCCTCGTGATAATAGACTTCTTAGGGGCCTTATTACTTAATAGCCCGGGGAATCCCTGCCGATAGCCTATAATAAAATGAAATTAATGTTGTCCTTAATCTAACATGTTAATACTGATGTTACTTTATGCTATACAACTGCCGTGTTGAGAAATTAACCAATGAAATTATACAAGTATTTGGAAACAAAGTTAATATTTTTATTAGTAGTATTATTGAAATCAGTATTTTTTGTTCACGAAAGAGTAAGTATTGTGCATTTAGTTAACAGAATAAGTGCTAATTTCTTCATGTTCGTGTTCACATGTTCGTGTTCATTGTTTTCTACGATTATTTGTAACTTTATTATTACAGATTAGCACCGATAACGTTTCCTATTTTCGTGTTAATATTATATGTTTACTACAGTCAAGTATCACAACAGCTTTACGCTTTACATGTTTCAACTCCGACCTTCCATTTTCATTCCAAGAATTCCAACAATATTTTTGTGTTTTTTCTGTGTTTCTCAATAGTTTATAGAAAGTTTAGACATTGTTTCCATTTCCATTTTTGGTAGAACACATAAAATAATTTTTGAAAAATAAAATACTTCAGCTCAATTGCTCAATGTATAATTTATTATAAATTATTAAATTATTGTATGCATGCATAAAAATTACCGACACCCGGTGCATATTTTGATTTCGACGATAAAAATGCGACGAGAGTGAAGGAGACGCATTTTAAAGCATGCATTTCATGCACGAACACAACAACGCAAGATTTTTCATAACCGGTTTTTAAAAACCGGGTAATTCACTAGACCTGTTGTGCAGATGCAGGACAGTGAATAAAACACTAAGAGTAGCTTTAGCTTACTATATTCGAACATTTTGACTACGTATAATTTCATTAAAGGTCATTGCTGAATTCTTGACAAGTCAACCATTTTACTATTGCAATTTGTTTCTAAGAACATAGCACCAGTGCAATATTAATTGTATGCAGTATGCATAATTGTATAGAGTTGCTTTTAGTTTGAATTTATACACAAAACTTATTCTAGAAAATCTAACTCTGTGATTTTCTCAAAGTCCTCAAGATTCCAACCAGGTCGAGGTTTATTACAACTAATGAAATCACAGTGAGAATTTTCCTCAAAATGTTTGTTGGCTCCTGCTCCAGTTAATTGGAAAAATCCATAGAGTTCCGATAAATCAGTGAGCTGAGTTGCAATGAGAGGACCATTCAAAGTTGGAGGAATTGAGCTACAACTTGGTTGTGGAATTAAATTTGACAGTCGAGCGATATGTGGCACAAAAGGTACCATGACATTACTTCCGGTTGATGGGACACTGGACGATGTTTCCGACATGTCTACATCAATGGAATCTTCGTTAACTAATTCTCCAGTGGAAGCAGTGGACGTGGATGTACCTAATGACGCAACTCCTGATTCGTTCAGAGCACCCGTCGCATCCATAAACGACCACCGATACCTAGTGAAATTCGTACGGATAACAATGTTTAATCATTTTTTTAAATCAACAAATAGGTTTAGTTTAGTTCAGTAATATGACATAAACTATACTTACATTTGAAAAATAGGCAAAAGGTCTGATGGAAAGTTCAATGTTAATTCTAGTAGTTTCAGTGCTTGCAAATACAAGTATAACCATGACTGTTGGCTCAATGTGGACTTTTGTCCACCAATGGAAGAAGAATGCAATTCTTTTTCTAATTGGAGGAGAACCTATAAAAATAATTACGTTGATCAATTAATTATTAATTGACTTTGTTGGGTCATTAGAATGTAGCATGTAAAGCATTGGATTGGAAGTTAGCTTTAACTACGAACCTGTACGAGTTCGTGCATTATTATAGGCCACAGGGCAGACAAGTTGTTGCTGGAAAACCGAGCCAACATGACACGAAAACACAGAAAGACGGATGACTGAATGGAAGGTACAATACCTTGTGGAATTTTTAAGGCTTCTGCTAAACGTTCTAAAATGAATTAAAAAATATGTGTGAAGATGTGAACACGGAAAGTTCGTAGGTTTTAGAACAATAAATTAGCAAACCGAAACCACAAGCAATTAAACTAAAGGCAGTAAAACTGAAAAGCCAACAAAAAGAAACGCATAACTTATCCAGATTCGTCATATTCTTACCTTGTATGTTTTGAATGAATTTGAGAAACTGGTCTTTTTCAGATGACCAAACAACGAAGGCGAGGCGTTTTAAAAGCATGGCCCGTTCTTCGTACTCTCGTTCCTTACTTGCAAATAAGTTCAAGGATCCAGACTGGGGCACAGTGACACGGGCTAAAAATCAAAACACAAGTAAATTAATAATGTGAAGTTTCTGATTAGATTAGCTTTATTATGTCACGTGCGTAACTTACTTATAAGTTCTGAAAAAGTGGACTTGTCTTGTGTGCACAAATTGTCCATGACTTTCTTCCAGTTTGGCAAATTTTCAGATTCAAAAATGAAAAAGTTGCTATCCAACAAAATTTCGAAGATTTCCTTTTTCCACGCTTTCCTCAAGTATGCAAACGAGCTAAGTTGAGCTATGAGTTGCAATACATACTTGTAATTTTCCGTCTTTCTGTAAATGAAGTAAATAAAATGATCGTGTGGTATTAGTAACTTTATTTAAATTCTAGTCATTTATAGAAATAATTAAAAAGTGAATGTTCTTGCTGTTCTTGTTCATTTCATTGTAGTACATTATAAAATTATAATTTATAATATACCTCATTTTGAAGTTTGGTAACACTTGGTAGATAATATGAGTGAGAATTGGCAGAATTTTCTCTTTGTAGTCTTCTCCGCTTCCCCACAGCAAATCAATAATGTCAGGCATATAGTCACCGAGACATTTCAGAGACGCAACAGACACATCAGGTATATTTTCAGTTTTTCGTTTCTTCAGCCAGCTTGTATCAGTATTTCCAGCCATAATTGCAACTTGTTCGAGGAGCTGGAAAACAGGACAGATACATGTTAGCATTTGATGAAAGAATGGACTTTAAACTGTAAAAGTATGATATAATGGAATCACAAACAAAATTAACCTTTTGTGAAATATCTTGTAGTTCTTTGAGTTCAGTTTTACTTGTAGCAATTGCATTTCCAGCTGCTCCACCACAAACTACGATTCCTTTAGTCAAGATCTTATACAGAATTTCGACGCTGATCAATAAATACTGTGGACTCAAATTCAACCCTTCGCGAAGAAGCCCGATGACCGTAGCAAGATTGACATCATTAGCAGCGCTCAAACTACCAAACTTTTCCAAGTACATGGAGTAAAACTGCATAAGAATTTCATTGCTGTTGACTTTGACGAGCGTCATCATGAGAGTCGTGAGCACTTCTAACCGAATGACTTTCATGGAATAGATAATTTCGACCAGATTCATATTTGGAGCTATCAACGCGAGACTGGAAATGAAACTCGAAGTATAATTGTGAGCTATTGGATTTATCAAGTCGAGAAGTTTTTGGTGTATGACCAGTTTAGCTTTCTTAGGTTCTTCTTGACAAAATCTTTCCCAAACTTTGGAACAAGTTGAAATCACAATATCCAACCGAGATAAAAGATCATCACGGGCTTGACTCTGATGCGGGTTTTGTACTCCAGGCGTTGTGGGACCATCGTGAGCAACCGATCCTTGTTGTGAGCCAGGTACTGGGGATTTACTACCTGTACTTGGTAGGAACGCCGTCAACAAGTTGTACAAATATCCACTTTCCGCACTGTTCTTTTTGTCTCCTTTGTCGCCGCTGGTGGATGCGGAGGAACTGAGCAAAATCCAGTGAGAAATGTTGATCAAAGCATCCAATGTTTGAATTATGTAGTTAACTTCCGCAGTCGAAATATCAATGTTTTTGCAAAGCTGGGTCATTGTAAGAACAACAACTTGAGTCAGATTAGCTTTCAAATACGGCAAGACTTGCGTGACCATTGATGTCCAATGCGGATGTTGAGAACATGGAGCAGACTTCAGTGCAGACAAGATTGCATTGAGAAACATAGGCTGCTGAGATAGCCGGAGATGCGGAACATATTTCAAACTGGTTGGTGCATTTCCCAATGTGTTCTGACTAATTGTGAGTGCATGATGTCGACTTTGATCAAGAAGATTGTAGTTATTTGAAGGCCGCAATTCATCTTCTAGAATTATTACTGCGGTTGTTAACCTCAATAGCTGAATCTGAAGGATGGATATGTCTTCACCGTAATTGAATTTCAAAATTTCTTCTGAAAATGTTAGATCTTTTTCCGTGAAATCCGTGAGGCTGGACTGAACGCTCTGAATGAGTGTTTTGTTGAGCTTAATTTTGGACAAAACGTCGGCTGAAAAACCCAATAAATGACCATTATATTTTCATCAAAGACGCTAATTAAAATATAGCTATTGCCAAATGATCAACCAATCAATCAAACTTTCGTTTACCCAAAAATGACTGGAATCCGGTGGTAGCAGCTGCCGCAGTAGAAGTTCCTCCACTATGAGACCCTCGAATTATTCCAGCGAGTTCAAGCACAATTTCACGAAGAATCTCTAGCGATTTGACCTGAACAGCTACATTTCCATTTAATTCTGCTTCATTGATGTCAGTAATCGGTTCTCCAGAGGATCCAGTGTTGCTGTACACACCCACGGTAAATCCAAGCAAAACTCGCAACAGTACTTCCAAGTACATGCTACAATTATAATTCTGATTTGTATTGGAGAAACCCAAGCCTTTCACAGAATTATGATGACAGTTAAGCATCCGCAAAATGACTTGTCGTTCAGTGCTGTTGATGTTTGTTGTAGCGAGTGAAATGAGAAATAGCTTCGGATTGATATGAAGGATACTGTGTAAGTGATTCAGTGCGTACAGAATCCTACTTTCATCATAAACTTGCGGATACACCAACAAGTGCGTTTGGTGTGGATGGATTGGAAAAAGTTTTCTTGTTACTTTTGGAGTAACTCCAGGATTAGTAACGGTTTCCACATTCTCCGGAACATTGTGCTCACCCGATGAATGTCTATTAGATATGAGCTCAGTAGTTTTCGATACAACTTTTTGAGCAATATCAAACGCAAGACGAAGCCCAGGCGATCTTCGTCTCTTCGGTAAGTCAACCTTCGGTGCTTTCAATGATTCTAGTTTAGAATTGACGGAATTTTCAAAAGAAAATTCTAAACTTTTCTCCGAAACAGCACAATCCGGCTGATCTTTGTCTTCTGGAACACTCACGCTACGATTTAATTCTCCAGTGGAACGACAACGCACTCCAAGGTTCGGTGGTGACAACAAGTCTTTACCAGCAAGTATAGTGGACGTGTTGTCAGCAGATGTTTCTGCCAAAGCTCGTAGATCCGGAGTGGAATTAGCCCTGGAATGAACCATCAGCTGAGGAATGTTCATATTATTGTCGACTTTCTTATTAGCTTTATAATCGTAGGATTCTTCGAAATCGTAAAACTCATCATCTTGCGAATACCCCTTTTCAGTATCATCTTCCGTGCCAGTTGATTCAATGCTACCAGCAGCTCGGAATTTGACCACGCCAACTCTGTGCGTCTTTTCATCCAAAAGAATGAGAAGTAGCGGATCTACAATTTTTCGAATGTTATTGTCGTATCCCGAATTATTGAGAGTAGCAGTGGATCCTCCAGAACAACTGATTTGACGCAAAACCCAGTCTTCGACTTGCGACTTCAGTTTGGGAGACGAAGATTGCAAATTATCAAGTAGCTTCAAAATACAATCGTCGAATTGTTTACTCCCACTACCCGTTCCACTTCCAAACTCCTGATTTTGCTGCAGCAGATGAATCAGTCGAGAAAATCCTTCATAGTTGACTAAATAGCTGATCATTGTACGCTCTACTTTGGAAGGTGACAAGTTGTAAAGTCCAGTCAGAATTTTTGACGGTAACAGCGTGGTTGACGCGTCGAGATTCTCCCACAAAAAGCGTGTCATAGCTTCCAAAGCGAAAGTGTAACGTTTGATATAAATGATTTCACTTTCTTTCATCAATGGGACGATCAAAAGGACAGTCCGTGATTTGGCTTGTTTACTTTTGTCATTAATGAGCGACCAATTTCCAGTCAGGTTTGCTAATTCGATAAATGTGCTCACAGCTTGAAGTTGCAGGGGCAGAGGAAATACACCAGATTGCTGAGAACTCGTAATTAGCAAAACTTTCAACCACCGGGGTAAAATGACTTCATCCAATAATTCGTTATCTTCAGCACTTCGCACACGTCTTCTCCCAGAATTATAAGCATCACTGTGACTTCGTTTCCGAAGCTCAGAACCACAAGCTGAAGGCATCGAGCTCAAGTCGACAAGGAGTTCATTCAGCGCGTGAAACGAGGATATTTCATCTACAATGTTGTGAAGAAACTGACTCATATTAAATGGAGAAAATTGATGTCTGCTACTAGATTTCGCTTTATGTACTGGATTCAGTTGTCTTTGCTTTTGTTCATTGAAGCTGAGTTGAACTACTCGTTCGAAATCTTTAGCCAGCCAAAATTTAGATTCTTCTTGAAAAACAACATGCTTATCTGGTCTGAGCAACTTGTTGAATTCAGTATCCAAACATTCTCCAATAAACTGTTCATGACGACTGTAAATTTTTTGCTCAAAGTACATTTCATAAAATTTTAAATAGAGTTGGACGGTATGGAATGGAATTGGAGTGTTGAGAGAATCCAACTCAGACGCAACTTCATCCTTTTCTTCCTCTGTTTTCAGTTTTATGGTTTCAATACTAGCTTCGAAGAAGTTGACACTTGCATTATCCGTCTCAGTCCCTTCATCAGTTGGTTCACAAGTGTCACTAAATTCGTCGTCTGATGAACTTGTAAAATCGTCTTCGTCTTTGTTAGCGGAGCTCAAATCATCATCATCCAAACTAGGTTGAATTTTACTCACGACCTTTCTCAAGATATTTAGACATTCAACCAAATCAGCATCCGTCAACTGAGACAAAAATTCGGACATGAGATTAACGACGATTTCAAAAATTTTTGGTAATTCTTCGTTTAGCGGTGAGTTAGAAAGGGTAACAATCGTTGGTAGGTTTATGATGTCCAACAGAAACCTAAGTAGATAACACATTTCGTGAACTCCGGGGCATCCAGAACCAGGTAGTTTGACCGGTCCATAGGATGTATCCGCAGAAATCAGACTTTCTTCGTTTGCGTGATCTATCTTACTGAATTTGCCTTTGAATGCAGTCTGGAACATTCGACCAACGTATTCAAAAATGTAGTTTGGAATCAAGTTGCTGAAAAAGAGATTTGCAGTTTTCGAAACTAAAGATTCCGAAGATGAAGAAACATTGGCGACTTTCCCTACATCTTGAACTTGTGTTCTTGCTCCAGGATTTTTCTTCTGCTTTTCGTTCTGTTCCATAATATAAAAGGACCTGATGACGTCCAGGAAAACGTCATCCAAAACATCAACTTCAGATTTGTCCAATAGTGAAACGAGAATTCTGAAAGTTTCCGAAGTCGCATCTTGTCTCAGCATGGCTTGAATGGCTTTTATCAAAAGTGGTTTAGAATAGGTCGTAAAGTAACACATGGTGACTGTACTAATAGTGTTATCCGTGTTTGCGCCACTATCCTTGCTTCCTTCGGTTCCCAGAAGCCAAGAGTACAAACGTCGATTCAGACTCATATCTCTTCGAAGCAAAGTGTGGAGTGTGGCACAAATCAGACTCAGTTTTTGGGTCTCGAGTAGCGTACTTTCATCACTTAATGGAAAACATTTGAGGATAAGCTCTAGACTAGACCGTTGCACCAGAATGTTATTGTCTTTCAGGCATGCTACAAGACTTGTTATCACTTGCTGAATTTTGGCTCCATAGACGGAATTGGATACATAATTCCCTGATGCAATAGTAGTCAATGACCCAGAATCCGTTAGTGTCAAATTGGATGACATGATACTTTGATTCGATGACCTATTCCCATTAGACAAATCCACATGTTGTAGAACATAGTTTATCCCCGCTAAACGAACAGCGGGATTTCGACCCATTGTCAGCCACAGCGCTGTGTAGAAAAACGTTGCTCCCACATTCGACGATATTTTTTGTAATAATGTCACCGTCCTGTAATTTAAAAAAAATGGTTCAACGTTAACCCGTAAACGAGGAACGACTAAACCCATACAAATACACCAATTCCATCAATAATATTGATCGTTAGCACTACAGTTAAAGTACCACTATAAAAGTTTACCTTTCATAGTGATCGGATCCTTCTTCCATGCCACTGAGTATGGCATGAAGCAGTCCATCCAGTGCAGGTTTAATATTACATCCTAATGGAATAAAATGCGTTTCGAAAATAGTGAGCAGATAAGGTCGTACTGATATGTTTGCATACGACCATAACGGAAACAATCCTGTAATTGAATATAAACGAACACCCATAAAAAAATGTTCCTTTGTTTATACAGCTGCACTTGCCAGCGCTATAATTAAAATCCATTAGTTTTTATTGCTTCAGTGCAAAATTAGCTGTCGCTGTCTCATACCAGTTGAATAGATGTACAATTCAGTTGACAATTTCTGTAATCCAATTGATCTAAAAATTAGGTCGTATGTTTCCAAAGCCTTTAAATGAACACCGGATGGCAAATTGGGATGGAGACACTGGGCGAGTCGCTTACTAAGGAGCAATCTACGAGGCAGTACTTGGTATTTGGATGCATGTTGAGAAATTACCTATTGAACAAATTACATATACACATTTACTAACAATTACATTTTACATTTACATTGAACACTCTTTCTCCATCATTGCTTAAGGTCACGCAAGGTCAGTTGACTCAATCTTCGTTACTAATGTACTAACCTTGTTCAATTTGGTCAACGCTGAAATTAGATCAGCCCATTCGGAAGAATACTCGAAAATTTTCAAACTACGATCGATCGCTTGAACGTAGCTGAAAGTGAAACACAAAATTGACCAAAAACTCATTACATTACAAATCACTTCAATTGCAAGTCAATAATTTAAACCATAATGAAAATATTAAATAGAATAATATAATATATAAATGCATTCAAAAACGTCAAAACCTACTTTTTATATTTAGGATCTGATGGAAACGTTTCGTCTTCATCCATGATTAATGATTAACGATTAATCACTACTAAACCTCCAATCCAAATCTTCTCCTTGTAATCATGAACTTGTAGTAAATATGCTTGCAAAAGCCAAAGGTGAAACGGCTGTTCTCAACTATGCTGATGTTACATCCGGGTTAAGGTTTACTTTCTCTGTAATGTCTACACAGATCTAAAAACAAGACAAAACAACAATACTTCAGTCCTCACAACAAATAACGTCAAAAGCGTTGGGCGATAACACTTTTATCAAACTGTCATGTGACAATCGTAAACACATTTTATGCGCTTCAATGCAATGAATCATTCTTATTGACACAGTATAAAGTATAAACTAAATCAGCTTAATGTTTATAGATAAGCACGTAGTCCCATTTGACGTAGTCATACATTTTTTTATAGAAAATATCAAAGTTCTAAATAAATATCGCACTTTCACCTTTGAGGTTACAAAAAAATGACCTAATGCTCACAATCACTCGTGACCTCTGTGACACCTGATAAAATTGGAAAAATCAGCTGAGAGTTCTAGTGTCAATGACAGAAACAGCAACTTCTTCACATTCAGGTTTTAACAGCTGGTTAAACTTACCAAAATGTTCTTTAAAGGCACTTAGTAAGTGTAATCAAGATCATCACACGACACAAAACCCGACTGCAATCCAAACTTTATATAATTAATTACAATTTTCAATTGACAATTCAATTATTAAAGAAGCACGGCTTTAAAGCAAAAAATGTACACTGCGACGTATTAATGTAGGTTGAGCAGATGATGTTTCAACGACGCGTGCTGTGAGAGCCACGCAGTCAATAGAAGAGGATTTTTGATAGGCTTTTGATTCGCGAATTCTATTGAATTGCGTTTCTGTTGTGGGTTACATAGTTACATTGCGTTTCGCATGCAAATCCCCTTTATGAATCATGCAAAATGTCAAAATTGGATCAATATCCATTCGTATATAATCGTTCAGGATTGTACTGTCGAGTATTTTTCGGTCTCCGTAGTCCGTATAATAAATGCAAATTCAGAACCTCAAAAACCATAATTTCTGGATTATTATGGGAATATCAAAATGAATCGGGTAATGCACACAACACATTTGCTAATAAAATGGTCTAAACCGTTGCGTTGTCAGCGAAAATCTTTATGGATTATAGTTGCTTTGTGGTGGTTTTGTCTTCACTTTTTGACGAGTTTGTCTCATTGTATGAAATGTAGGAAATCAAAGAAGCACTTTGTACATTTCGTGATTTCCTGCTTTCCAGGAAATCTTGATCTACTTTGCGAACCGTGACAGGTCTTTTCGGTGGTTTCTCTTTGACCGAAATTGTGCAAAGCGGTGTATTGAAGAAATGGTAACGAAAATGTATACACGAAACACGTTTTAAGTAGTTCAGTTCACGATGAGGACAACGATATAAAAACGTTGGCTTATATAGACTTTGCGATTTGAGATTCAGAGTACGGCTTTTCTTTGAGATGAGAAGAACATAAGAAGCTGTAGTTGGTGAAAGACGAAAGCACTCTGCATAAGTTGGGGTTTCCGCTTTCCAGGTACTTTCTCCAGGTTTTTAATAATAATAGGCTTTTTGAAAAAGGGAAAACTGAAACTTTCACTTAAAGAGATGAAAATAGTTTGCATAAGTCTTTTCATACAGTTGTTGGTTGCTTGCTTTGTACATTGTGAAAACGGCTGTCTTTCAAGTGTCTTTCAAGTGTCTTCAATTTTGTGAAGTATAATAATTTATTAATGTGAAAGCACTCTGATGAAGGAAATATCAATTCCAATCTACTTCAACAATTCATCTTTTTTCATCATTTTGAAGGAGTTATGAATATTTATACGGACGGACATACGAGTACTTGAGCCAACATGAAAAACAACCTAAAAAAGTATCCTTCCTGAAACTGAATATGAAAACCAAAAAAGTGATCTGCTTTTCAATCAAATGTCATATGATGTGTCTCATCATGATTTACGTCTATCTAAAGGTTGTTTTATTGTGCAGGTGCTCACACCTCACAGAAGACTGCAACAATGAATGATGACTTCATTTCTCAATTCGGAAGCGGCGCAAACAACTTCACTTGTTTTTAAATGTATACTTCCACTTCATTCTTCATGAACAAAGACACAAAACGGAGCAATCTTTTGTTAATCATAGAAAAAGGCTCATTTAATATTCAAATCGTAAAAATAATATAGCAGCAAGCAGCAATGAAAAAGAAGCCATGCCTCGCGGCTCCTCAACCGGCATAATTAAGCTCACGAGATAATGACAACGTGTGTCAATCTTATAAAATTATCAATTATTATACCTTACAGTTTATAGTTAATTTTTATTTGCATATTTTATTTTTGCGCACTTCAGTTTGGTGTTTTGTTCATGAAGAATGAAGTGGAAGTATACATTTAAAAACAAGTGAAGTTGTTTGCGCCGCTTCCGAATTGAGAAATGA
>JABASF010002220.1:0-16027 GCA_019776145.1 Harlomillsia oculata
GTAGATGACCTTACACGAGACACAAGAATTATCACAGGGTAGCGTTCTTTATCCAGGCTTCTGATAGTAGAGACTCCTTGAGGTCCGAAATTCGTGTTAACTGTTTCAAGAAGCCTGTTACAAGAGAAACAAGCAAGTGTTGAATTTCACGCACATATTACAACATCAATTACAGCATATAACGCATAGGTAACTGTAACTTACAGTTTTCGATTCGACTCATTGGTAACGTCCCAACCCCACAACACGAAATTGGCTGATAAGTACGACACGATAGACACATTACAGAGAACTTGCTGGCAGAAGACGTTCGACATCACGGAGCCATCGTGGTGCAAATATAATCCAAGCAATTTTCTCTGCAAAATGACACCACACATGATAAACATTAAAACTTTGTGACATTGTGACCAAAACACTAATTTACAGTTGAAAGTACAGTTCATACATCTTTAGCAGGGCGGAGGCATGCTTCTCTCACTGCATCTTCCAGAGTACCGTGGAAAAACATCGGATGGCAACTTCCGTATCGATTAACAAAAGTTTCAGCAAATTCAATCGTTCCAGATGTCTCATCGGTAATATTCTCCGAAACTAAAACAAAACAACCAAAAAACCATTGGAAGTTGTCAACCACTCAATAAAAACTGAACTGAATGAATTAAGAATAAAACGTTTGACTTACTTAAAAACTGTTGCTGCCGGGAGAGTTCCTCCGGGGCGAAATAGTCGTCCTCAATTGGAAATCCGTCCGTCAAATCTTCAACCTCCGACGACGTTTCTGAACCATCTCCATCACCCATGTCAGCAGCCTACAATAAGCGAAAAAAGTTAGCGTTAGCGTCCGTGGAACGCGGAAGATAAGCCAAAGAATGATTACATAATAATATTTAATTCAAGTAGCTCACCCGTCTATTGGTATCAGTGGCAGAACTAGTAGTAGTAGCTGGCGGAGTAGGCGGATCCTTCAACCCAAGTACGAAAGCGTGACGCCTGTTCACGCCGATAGCAGCTAGAGTCTATTACAAAACAATAAAGTACGGTCGGATCATGAATAAAAATCAATTCCATTCAATCAATCAACTATAATTTCGTAATAATTATTGATCCTAAGCTCTAGAGTAGTATTACTGACGTACCTTGTCGTCGGTAGTATCAGGAGGCCAGCCCCTCCACGTCTGTCTGCTGACAGGAATGTCACTGACAGCATAAGCATCTTCTTTCACTTTCCTTACAGTGTCAGTACCTAAAGGTCGAAGAATGTGAATCACGCCTGAAGGTTCGTCATGAATTTCAAAATGATATCTATCTTCCTCCATCCTACTTCTAAAAAATTACAAAGCATACGAAATTAGAGATTACATGGAATGATAAAGTGACAATGAAAATCAGTTTGACAAGATTTCAAACGTAAGTTGAAATACTCACCTTTCTTTAAACGCGCTCAAATCCGGATATAGAGTAGACAACTGAAGATTTATGCTCTTTGGATAGTTTAATGAGCCAAACTGGGTGGAATCCGATGGCGGAGCACCGATTGATGCAGGCCAACCGTTTAGGGTTTGCTGACAGATGGGAATTTCAAACCTGGAACGAGAAAGCGTAAAAATGAGACATGTTTTAAAATGGTGGAAACTGAATCGATGGATGATGATGATGATGAGATAACTGGATGACTCACTGTGCATGAAGAAGCGCTTTGAGAGTTTCAAGGGTTTCGCACTCGGCCAATTTGATTTCAAAGGCATGCGTTCGGAATCTGACTGTGAAATGAATCTCTCCTTTGGCGTGAGCGCCGTTGCCTTTGGACGAACTGGGACCCGAAACTAGAAAATCCGTGCTCAAGGTAACACGAGAATTCGAACCGAGCCTCTGGGCGGCGGTTGCATTATTAGCTTCAGTTTTGGAAGTCTTGTGATTGCTGAAGGAGTTGTGTGCCCCGGATTTCGTAATATCGCACACAAAAGAACTCCCAAGAAAAGAACTGGAAGACCCAGCGGGCACATGAGCCACTGGCACTGGTCGAAGCGGTGGCTGTGGAACCACAAAATCGTCGTCATCCATCCGACTAACGTCCGATTCTGAAGGATCCTACAATTCCAACATTACCACATTACGTAATCAAAATCATTACATTACAAAACAATTCAAATTACACATTATTAATTACGAAACAAAATCCCGTCGAGTGAGCATGACTAGACAAAAATCCTATTCAGTACATACCTGGTCCATTTGAAAGTACTTTTGAGGTCTACTGGGCGCAAACGGAACTGATGACCTTTCAGAAGGTAACGTCTGTGAGTCGGGTGGTAACGCATGATTAATCGCCGCCTAGAAAATCCAATTAAAATCCTCATTTAAAAACCCACAACAGCTGATTCATAAAGAAGTGCCACAATAATATTTCTTCTTCTTACCATCAAGTCCCAGTCCGCCTGCTGCAGTCGCTGCAACGCTTCTCCAACATCCTCAATGCCCGTACACTCCTAAAATTACAAAACCAACCCAATTGAAATCTTTCCCCTTTTCAAAAAAACACTACAAAACTCACTGATTTCACTTCCCGCTATCGACCCTGAACAAGGTCTTTTGTACCACAAATTCAATAAAACACGATCAAGACTTACCTGGAAACTAGCGAGGATCTCGTCTTTATCTCCAGCCGAATTCATGGTCGTATATTTGACAGGAACTAAAATAACAACTGATGAGCAATTTAACCTTAATTTAAAAAGAAACAAAGAACATCCACACACTCTTTATATAAAGGGAACACTAGTATAACATGTAAGGGAAAGCATACAAGAATAACGATCAGAGTCTACTTTTAGACGACGACTGCACTGTGAGACAGCCAGACGAGGAATGAGCTGACTGAGAATGACTACAGCACAAAACACACAAGTCCGCTTGAGCTCTGCAGACGACGACGCCGCAGAGCGACTTTTTCACAAACCTTTACCTATCCATCCGCATTGTACAGCAGAGTGAACCAAAAGGTAAGAGTGAACTGTGAACAGTGAACTGCATTAAATGTAATTAATTAAATGTAATTCCAATTCCAATGCAAGCTTGAGTATGAAAAAATACCCGGAAATCATATTTAATCCATTTTCGATTGTGGTTTATATTTATTTCATTATCTTTATTGTCATTTGATTAGATAAAGCCAATAAGTGTCACGCAAGACAAATTTAATAAAAGCCATTCAACTCGGCCATTCAAAAACTAAACACAAAACCTTCTCAAAATCCAACAACTTGACTGCTTGACCTAGTAAACCAATAATAAGTAATTTGATGATAATGAAAGAATGATGAATGAATGATGGATGGGCTGATGGGTCATGAGGCCATGACAAAATTACAAAATATAGTATACAAGCACAATATAAAATTCAATTTTTTTAAATGCACATTTTGTTTAATTTTTTATTTCTTTCAGTAGACGATGATTTGTTTTAATAATCTTTATATCCCTGTGTCAAACATCACAAAAATGTAAATTAACTTATCTTAGCTAATGATTAGGTTTAGTACTGTGTCAAGCTTTGAGTTTGGATTTGATGATCATCCCCGTCTGTATACATTAACTTACAATTACAACTTACACATTACAAATACAACCTTTGTTTCATAGCATTTTGCACTGCACATTTCATCTGCACTGCGCCGTAATTTGCAACAAAATTAGTCATTCTTTTGTATCTTGCTATTGTTTATTGCGTAGTGTTTCAATTTGAATCAATGCAATCACATTTGTACGTATATTTCAATTATATTCAAAGTACCATTCTCAAAGTACGAATTTGAACGTTGATTTTCTGGATTTGAATATGAAAAATCGGATTTCACTAATACAGAGGCCAAAGGTTACATAGGTTACAGAACGGGAACGATAAATCTGTGATTTTATAAATAATCTTAAAATCTGCATTCATAAATGAATATTTAGAGTATAATATAATAGTAATAGTTTGTTATCTTCAGTCAGTTGAACCAAAATAAGTATGGTAAATGAATGGAGCCACACTTTTTCCATTTTGTCAGTGCTTACGCTTTAATAGCTTTAACCCTTACAAAAATAACATTTTCCTGTTTACTTTAAGTTTGACAAATCGAGAATCGCTCTTAAATACTCCGTTCGCGTACCTACTACGCCCTATTCAACGTTGGAGTTGAGCTGACCAGAGACCAGTTAATTATTACAGTTAGGCAAGATAAGAATAGCCTGCGACGCGAGTCATTAAAATTCATTAACATGGCTAACATAACAAACAAACGAGTGAAATTATTTAAATCTCTCTAACTCTCTACGTGTAGTGGTGTAGTAGATCATACATGACGCAAGACGCCTCACAGCACACGCCCATTGAAGAAGGGGACTTACACAACAAACAGCACAGTTGAATTCATTTTCGTAACATACAAAATTAAATAGCAAAAATTACTACAACCAGGGACCAGGACGAATAAAGATACATTTTAGGTAGTAGTACAGTTTCTTGGAACTTGAACAATGTTTAGATTCGATTTTCTAAAAGTGATATTTTGTGCTAACAATAAAATCATTACAAACAATTTGGATCAATGAAGAATAATGAATAATACGTTAATAAAATTAACATTAACAACATAATATTAATTCTTTCACTGTGTCAAGACTGAGGAAATTATATCTTTTGCGGACTGAGATAATTTTTCAGGGAACTGGATGTCAAAGGACACGACAAGATCTCCTCGCCGATTTGGTTCTTTCGGATACGGCAATCCCTTCCCTTGGAATCTTTCCGTCATATTCGGTTTGACGACCCGGTTGTTCAGATTCAATTGCACTGTAGTGCCCTGAAGAGTAGGGACTTCCAACACGGCTCCACACAGCGCCTGAAATTAGTCAAAAACATACGGAAACGATTAGACATGTTTTCGCAACTCGTGGGAGCTCGAAACACGAGACACCCACTTTTCTATGCCACTATAAACCGTCGTGTCACCTCAATTTCCTACTAATATAGCACTTAAATATAGTAGCAAACAAAGTCAAAACATCGTTCACTGTCGCAAACGACTAGTGTGATGTGTTTGACCTTTAACGGAATCGCTAATTTGTCACTGTATTGCACTGAAGGAAGATCACTTTCGCTCATTTGGTCTTATTCTCATGTTAATGTCTGTCATTGATATGACGCCGACGATTCAGAGAGCCACAGAAGTGTTGTCTGTGTTGTGTATCTGCATTCAGCATTCATTTTGTTTATTTTTTCTTGGTAATAATGTTATGTCCATGATGACACTGACGCTCATTTCAGCATTCATTCAAGTGTCAAGTCTGTCGCACTTCCGACAGGCACAATGGGACTTTAACACCATTTCTATCTCAAGTCATACTACTTCAAGTCACATTAACTTACAAGAAGCTATGCAAGCACCTGTTGTATGGACCATAAGTTAGCAAACAGCTCAATTAATCCATGTCCACTATATGTGAATGCGACCTCCAACACTCCGTTTTTGAGTCAGTTCTAACATTACCTCAACTCAATTCCTGTCAAAACGTCAAAGCATTATATGTACATCTTTTACGAAGTTACCTTACAATTTACAAATAACCATACAAAAAAAGAGGTCCTTGGACCACAGCGGGTTTGACGACGAGATCACTAACTCCTCTCCACATCCACAGCGGATGTCTTTCTAATTCCGTAGGACGTTTTCTCACATCATCATCACAGACAAACGGAAAGATTGCCAAATCGACTTTTGGCAACGAGGAATATGGGCCATGCTTTTCGGTGCCACAAATTCGCATGCCTCTTTCTTACTTTGTATCCTACTTCATTTCATTCTCCATGTCGATTTGAGCTTTGAGCAGCGACCTGCTAAAATAAACCTTACAACATGAACACACGGAAAAAATGTAATCGAACCCTAAGCGTCACGCCGATGCTGCTGCATGGAAATTTTTCCAATGCAAATGCAAACTGCAGACTGCAATCGTAAATCGAATTCATATTTTTTAAATAAAAAAAGACTTGCGATGACGATGAAGCAAGCTAAAGTTGAAACGTGGAAAAAAACAAGAACGAAACGAATGCAAAGTTAGCATAACGTAACGAATATAACGTGCATAAGTTAATGTACAAGCTGCCTACTGAAAAGTCCACACTTGGCATTACTGTTCAAATACGTCTCTTTTACTGCCAATAATAAAATTCCAATGCATGCATCACAGACAGCAACTGCATTAATCTGATCTTATAACGCCAACGTTTGTCTTGTGCCATTCAGTCAAGTGAGGCAGAAATAAAATATGCTTGACATTCGACTAGAAAAGGTAGGAGTTCCTTCACTCCTATTTGGTCAACAAGTTTTAAAGTCTACACAACTGCAACTTCCCACGTTCAAGACATATGTACAAAGTACAATAGTAAGAAGACGAGCCAGCAAGAAGATTAAAGACCCTCTCGAATTGGGAACCGTAGGCAGTGCGATTATGTACGGCTATTGCAATGCCTGACGGAAGTTTCAATGTTTAAAGGTTGGTTCTTCAAGTCCAAACAGTCGGCTGAGGGTAAAGAAGGTCTCGTGAAAAACTTCACTCAAGCTTCTTCAACTGATTCAACTCCAAGTCTCCAAAAGCTCCGTAAACAAATTCAAGCAACAAAAAAGCGTTTTCTTGAATAAACAGATTAGGAAATTCAAAACAAGGCTACGCTAACACAAAACGTAACAGAGGATAAAAATTAACCCTTCGTATTTTCCATTTTCCCCTTTCTTTAGTTACAGTTTGATCAAATTACCTAATATTCGCAGAAGAATGTGTAAACGATGCAAGAGCTCAAATTACCAAAAGTACGCATAAACTTGGAAGACGGCAAATGAGCAAACGAAGCGAAATATAGCAAAGATTAGAGAATAAGAACAACAACATGAGATGAGACGAGCAAGGCAGCAAAGGGAAGAGCAAACTCTAATCAAGCACACGCGGACATTGTTCAGCTGTGTAGGTGGTCATGTTGGTCCTCGATGGTCTAGTCATGGTTGCCATTCCTTGCTCCTTGACCAGAACAGCAGTGACTGTGAATGCCAATTTCCATTCTGAGACGAACACGTCACCCCACCGCCAGGACAGAATGCTTACATGACCATAAACATCCCTAATATGCTGACTGCGAAATCTGTATGCAAGAAGCACTACACTTACACTACATCAAACACGAAACACCATAGACGAAGAGTAAGAAACTGCGTTGTTTGATTGCTACAAAGGAAACATATAATGCATTTTCATCAAATCTCCTGCCTGCTGAGGTCAATGACGAAGTTGACGACTCAATTTCCGAAAAGAAATATAACAATGGCAGTATCGAAAATGGAAATGATACTTAATATTAGTTGTGCCTTATGCCTTGCGAAAAGTAAGCTGATAGTGTGACGTGTGACGTGCGATATGATGCTGACGCTAACAAAGTTACTTCACTGTTCGCAGTTAATCACACTTTTAAAAAGTCACTTCATACCCTGCCATAATTGATCACGATCACACTTTTCATTTTCCGTGTCTACTAAAGTAAAAAGCATTTGAGACAGTCAACATGCCAAAAGTCGAGTCGATTCATAACGTCACGTACCCTAAACTGCATTACCTCATCGTATTAACACGCAAGTCTGATGTTTGAGACAGTCTGAAACCAATAGTATTGAATGTTTGAAAAAAAATGTCACGTGAGGTGAGGTTACAATTTTAAGAAATTAGACCCGGCCAACTGGCAATACGAAGAATTAGTAAATTCTACTATTATCAAATTACGCGACAATCTAATGGGAATAAGGGCAAAGTGCAACTGCATGCATACGTTGGGATTTTGGAGTGCCAAAACATCTAACGTTTGTAATACGATATACGACGCTGTGAAACAAAAAACCTACTGAATCTACGTTTCTCTGAACTCGTAGACTCGTAGTATCATGCAAAATGAAATGATGACTACCATTTTACGACTCTGGCTGTGAAAAGTCAACGCTTCAGTTTCACTTCATTTTGTTGTCAATAGTCAATGGCAAACCCTGACCCGAGTGAGCGAAAGTAAGCGCACTTCTGTGCCGTTGAGCTGTCGCCATCGTACAAGCATGTCGTCATGAATGAGCAATGTTTAAATATAGACTTACTTCGCGAAGTGGAAGCTTCACGGTGTAGCGGATGTCGGAGTTCTCTCTCTTGAACAGTGGGTGATCCTTATCTTTAATGATGAAGACAATGTCGGCAGGAATTTTACCAGTTGTTTGATCGCCTTCTCGTGGAAAGGTGATTTTAGTACCTGCTTTCCACCCAGGCTTGATGTTGATTGTCAAGACTTTGTCTTCTTTTCGTCGAATGCCATCTGAGCCAATAATATTTCTAGAAATCTTCATCTTCTTGTTGCATCCTTTCTCAATATCCTCCAAACTGACATGCAATTCATGCTCCACGGCGGGGTCTTGTTGCTGAAAGTCTCTCGCCTTGTTCGGGTTTCCGTGAATGTTAAAGCTTTGAGTTCTTCGGCTCATTCCAGGCATTCCCATTCCGGGCATACCACCCATTCCACCAAATCCTCCTGGTCCTCCAAAACTGACGAAGGTGCTGTTGTCATTATCGTCCTCGTCGAACAAACCACCACCCATTCCACCAATGTTGAAAAAGCTAGCAAATGGATCAGATGTCCCGAAGAATTGAGCAAACGTCGCCCTTGGATCACCATGAAACGTGTAGGTGTAATTGCTATGAGGGCCATGTCCGTGACCACCGCCTCCTCCAGATGGACCCTTCAACCCTTCTTCGCCAAACTGGTCATAAACCTCCCGTTTCTTCTTATCACTTAAAACTTCATAAGCTTCTGCAACCAATTTAAATTGCTCTTCTGCTCCAGACGACTTGTTCTTATCCGGATGATACTTCAAGGCTAGCTTTCTGTATGCCTTTTTGACCTCTTCTTCCGTGGCGGTGCGGGAAATCCCCAAAATTCTGTAGTAATCCTTTCCCATGATGTTTCAACTTGAGTTAATCAGATCTATACAGTCCTAGGTATGAGTGAGTGACGACAGTGACGAGCGATGCAATCTAATATCTGGAAACAAAAGCAATGAATTTTATAATCAAGTCGTTACATTCGTAAACGGTTAACGTGAATATGCAAGCGTATTGCTTCCTGGTCCTCTGTAATCTGTAAATCTCGACTTAAACAAACCTACAATCCATAATGAACACGTCACCAAATGAAAGTTTTATAGCCCATATGCCCATAAGCCCATTGTTTCTGTGAACGATCGACGTCACCTTACTCAAATCTGGATGCGAAATGTGTGAAAATAAAACTCACCGATTTCGCAAAATATCTTCCAAGTCCACTCTACTCTACTATTCCCGTTTCGTCAAAAAATAAAGATCAAAGAGAGAAAACTGACAAATGAACGTTCACTTATCAATTCAGCAAGACAATCGAATACGAAATCCTGTCTGTTCAAAAATCCCTAATCTGAATCTTTCTGACAAATCTTTAGGACTAAAAAAACAAAGCACCAGCCACGACAACGACACGACAACGACACTACACAAACTGCTCCAATGCGACCAAATGGTCACCCATTTATACCATCATGAACGATGGACCTGTGGACATCACACTGAGATGCAATGTGATGTGATTATTTAGCATGAATGAACAACTTCCTACAGCACCAAAAACTGAATAATACGACAATGTCAATGCAATAGGATAATAAAATGATACTAACCAAATGATCTTCCTCCGTATGACCGTGTCCGTATGTCCCAATTGAAAACCTACGAAATGTCCAACGTCCGGACTTCAAAAGTACCCAAAAAGACGGACGTTGATTAAGATGACGATATTTAAAATAATTTTTGGTCACACACTGTCACAATCACAATAACAGACAAAAGCTCACACGCTCCTGAGCTAAGAAGAGGATTGAATGAAAATGCACATTGCATTGGAAGAGCCAGCCAAAAAGACAAGTTTCACTTGTTTTGCAGCAAAGCTTGTGCTTGTGCTAGATCTTTCCCGAACCTTCTAGGCGCCTTTTCTCATTGGTTTCAATGGGAGGGCCAGCTCGCTGAAGTCCCATCCTGTCTCACTATCAAATCTGCTTTGAAGCAAATCAAATCCTCCTTCCAGAGGTTGGCGTTCAATTTCAACCTAACATTTCAGAGAATTGGGGATTTTGAAAATCCAGGTCGCTCATGTTGAAAATTCTAAACTGAGTGCATTTTACTAGTTTTTCTCACGGTTTCCCGTCGCACTTGGTTTTATGTTGGTGCTCGTTTATTTGTGGGAATACGGCAATTGGCGAGTTTCTTAGTTTCTTCGTGCGATTTCTTCAGTTTTCCAAAGGAAGAAAAACCAAGTGAGCTTTTGACTTTTGAGCATCAAGAAAAGAGGCGAAAAGGAAAACAGGTTTGTGAAAAAACGAACGAGAACTTTATTCAACGAGGGTTTATCCCATTCTCAACAAACAAGACTCGCACGAAACGAAACGAACTCATCATCATCGTCCAACATTTTGACGATCATCATTACATTTCTGCCAAAGTTAGTCCACGTCCAGCTGCCAGCCAGGTTCCAGGCGTCCGGCTTTTTTCCAGTGTAACAAATCGTCCTTCCGGGGGTTTTCCTCTTCAGAGATCCTTGTAGCTGTGATGGAGGTAAAGGAATTACGTTTGATTACCTTCTCTAAATACTTTTATTAAAATTTTAATATGATAGTATCGAACAAATGCACGTTTTTCGCTTTTCCATTTCAGTACTGATAGTTTGTAAATGTCATGTCATGTGCGTGGAGTTCATTCTGTAATTTTCTGTAGAGACTTGAATAGAAAATCTACGCAAATCTGTTGTACAGATTAATGTAGGTTAGCACAGCCGGTTTTTTATCGCAGACGCACACTTATCGTATGGGTGGATGTATCTGTATCAAATGGGATTACGTTTCACATGTAGTGACAATTTTACACAAAGATTAAAATTAAGGGTCTTATTAAACTCCGTTGGTTTGTTACTACGTTTCATTGATCAGAACGAGCAGTTTGGTATTTAGTTTGGATTCCCATTTTCCCATTAACTATTAACGTACGAAAAAGTACTTGAAATCTAAAATCTAAGATTTTGAACCATAATGCAATTGCAAATGTGAACGCTAGAAATATGCATGAATTAGAATTTTGTTGAACTAGGACACAACGTTGAATTATGTTATGTAAGATTAACGTACATAAATGGTCGTTTTTGTGTGTGGTGGTGTGGTGGGATAGAATCTCTCAACCGCAACCGGCAAGTCGTACAAAATGTGTTTCCCGTGTGTCGTGGGAAGTTGTTGCATGTCATTAACGAACTTGAGAACGAAACGAACGGCGAAAATTAAAAATCATAAGATCCATGTGTGAAATGAGCCAAATGAGGTTCTTCAGGGCCAGGCCAGAGTAGCCAGGGTTCCAGTCCAGTGTAAGTATAATGGAGTCAGACGTTGTGAATTCTGAAGGTAAAATAAAATTATGTAATGAATAATGAAGGAACCAAAGGTTGTGAAATGGGTGATGTTATTTGTCCTGTTCATTGATGTCCTTGGACTTTCAAGTTTATCTAAACGACATTACTTCACTGTTCACTTCCATTTGATAGATTGGATTCGGATCATACGATGTCAGGATGTCACTTCCACGTTGCATTGATTACATTTTCTTCGTAGGCAAGCATGCCATAGCATGTAAATGTCATAAATGGGAATCGTTCACGTTTAATATTAAATGAGTTTATGTAATTTGATGTCTTCAAACATATAATACATGGACATTTGATTTGATGACGCGTTTCTTTGTTTCATTGCAGGTCGAAGTATGNCGCGTTTCTTTGTTTCATTGCAGGTCGAAGTATGCAGTGCCAGTGGCAAAGTCATCACCAAGTTCGACTCGGTAATTGATGCAACTATAAAAGCACAATTCATGCATTCCATTCCAGTAGTTAACTCGACTGTTGTTTATTTTTTTGCAGTTGCCTTTGAGCACCACAATAGATGATTTAAAGTCTCAAATTCACAAAGCCAAGAAGGGACCTTATCCGGGTCGGCAGATGCTTCGTTTAGAACCGAAAGGAAAGGGTCTAAATGATGGTGACACCTTGAGCATGATTGGATTAAAATCAGGAGGAAAGGTTTATATGAAAGATCTTGGACCGCAAATTGGATGGTCGACCGTGTTTCTAGTGGAATATGCCGGTCCCTTGTTGGTCTATCTGTGGTTTTATACTCGACCGTGGTTGTTTTATGGTGCAGATGCCGCGAGCAAACCTTATCACCAAGTTGTCAAGTAATGACAGTAAATCTTTATTTAGTTAGCGTTAGCGCTTTTGTTCTTTTCTAAGTACTAATTGATCATGGATTTGATTCTTGCAGCATTGCGGCAATATGCTGGAGTGTTCACTATGCTAAGCGATTGTTGGAAACGATCTTCGTTCATCGCTTCTCACACTCAACGATGCCAATTCGAAATCTTTTCAAGAATTCTGGATACTACTGGGGATTTGCTGGATATGTTGCTTACCATGTGAATCATCCTTTGTACACTGCTCCGACATCGAACATTCAAATTTACGCAGCTCTTGTCGCTTTTGTGGTGAGATTTTTGAATTCCTATAGAACTAACGCAGATATTTTGGTTTTGTGAATGTATTTAAATTAATGAATTTATGGTTTTTTTAGTTGTCTGAACTTGGAAATCTAAGCATTCATTTGGCTCTTCGTGATTTACGACCTGCGGGTTCAACTGTTAGGAAAATCCCTTATCCTACTTGGAACCCTTTTACTCAATTGTTCCGTTTCGTGTCTTGCCCTAACTACACCTACGAATTCTATGCCTGGCTGGCTTTCACGATTATGACACAATGCTTACCTGGTATGTTGTGAAGTTGTGATTTTGGCGTGGCACGTGTTAATATTAATAATCTATACATTGATTGTGTGATTTGCTGATCAGTCGAGGTTGATGTGCTCTGTTTTATGTACAGCTGGTCTGTTCGCTGCTGCGGGCATGTTCCAGATGACAATTTGGGCGCTGGGCAAGCACCGGGCTTACAAGAAAGAATTCAAGACTTACCCGAGGGGCCGGAAGTCAATCATTCCATTCGTTATCTAAGCCAATAATAGCTGTTTGAAGCATTAGTTAGGAATAACTTAAACACTTACTACAACTGATTCTGCATTTGACTTCTGACAAAATTTATAATTCTCAGTTTCATGACTGACGACGAGCTCCAACTGTATGTACATGTTACGTAAAGCATTATTAACGTTATGAGAGTATGAGCAATGAGCTACTTAATAATATGTTCAAAGTGAATGAAAATCGAGGTGACATATAAGACGAGTTTATTTGTGTCGTGTTGGGTTGCAAAGCAATGACGATATGAGGTCCAGTTTGATTTTGTTTGATTGTTGGTGTATCATAATTACCATAATGTAATTGCATTCCATTACTATTTTTACCCTTCCATTTTTGGCCAGAAAATCCCGAATCCCGGATGTTGTTTATCATTAGCTAGTCCTCCATGGCTCAATACTTCATGTTATATACGACTGTGGTCCTGCGACAGTTTGTGTGCACATTTTAATTGCACAATGTACGTCTGTAGTAGCGGAAAGGACACAAATTATTAAAACGTAACCAAACAAATGTGAATATCAAAACTAATACGTAATGTGAGTGATACACACAAAAAAAGAGTTGTTTATAATATACTTTTAGTTTCATGAGAAATTACTAATTTCGACAAACAGAAAAGTGTGTCCAAAAAAAACAAAAATTACAATAAAACGAAAATTGAATTCTTTCAAAAATGTTTGATTCTATTCTCCGATTGCGGTTTACTTGGGCTAAAATCATTTCATCGTTAACTGTTAACTATAATAGTGAAATTGTTAACATTGTGTTTCATAACTGGTTGATTACATCAAATCAAATCGTATGGTTTGCTACTGCTTTATTTTTCATTCTGATCCAGCTGTTTACGCCCTTTTAACTGTTTTAACTTTTAACCCCAGTTTCGGCTTCTTGTCATCGGGTTTTTGTTTGCTGGAACTGACACTGGAAGCTGCACCGAGATTCCGACGTCCAGTGGGATACAGCACCGAGTACATGTAATCTACTGCTTTGCTTGATTGTTGGTCCGGTTGAGCTTCTGTCAAGTAATCTTCAATTTTCATAAGCTTGGTTGACAATTGTTCCAGCTCTGAATCTTGGAACCGAATGACATTTTCTTTGCTCTATGAAATTCAATAGTATACAATTCAAGGTTAACAGAAGAAATGGAATTGATCGTTAAATCGCAAATCAAAAAACTCACAAGTAACTGTTCCAAATAATTTTCTTCCAGTTCATTTCGGTCTTCCAGTGCATATTTGAGATGCATTCTGAATTCTGCTGGATCGGAAGTGCTGATCATTTGTGCAACGCCCAACAATGTTCTCATACGTCAACAACTTGCTTCGGACGCGTGCCATTTCTTGACGGATGATGTTGATTTCTTGCACCAGTTTCATGTTTTCCTGTTTAGGTTAGTTAGGTTACATTACAATAACGTCAGAATCATAATCATCATCATACTATAGAATAGTTAAGTTTGGATTTTTTAATTTTCTGATTGGTCAAATAGTCAAATTACTTCCATGACTTGATTTCTATCTTTTCGTGCAAAGTCAATGTCCTTGGCAAGTTTTTTCTTAATGGAAGATAAACTAGCTTCCAAATGGTTCTTTTGCCGAACCTAAAATGACATACACAACACATTGGTAAATTAAACAAGGTGTTTTGCGTTTGCATTTGCAGGATATTTAATTTTGTTTTACCAATTCGCAAATTGCTTCTTGTTCAGCATTGTTGGCTTTGGAAACCTCCATCGAGTACCCGTACTTTGCGTACATGTCCTGGAAAGAAAGAATGTCACGTAAGGTGAAAGCTTAAACGGGAACGCACAAAACTACACGAGATTGTCATCCGAATTACCAGAACGCAGATTTTCAGTTCCTTGTCGTCTTGAATGAGACCCGTTGCTCGACTCATATGAGCCCGAATGCGTTTTAGCAATATAATCAATTTGAATCTCAAGTATCTCTCATTTTGGTACTCAGAATTCAATATTTGGAGTTTCCTCGTCAGCTCATTCAACTGAAGTTCATATCCATTGCGAACGCTGATCGTTTGCTTCAATTCATTTTCCATCTATTGATTGAGAAGAAAGCATTTTCAGTGAAGCTTTTGCTTTCGTATTGTCGAAAGAGCTGAAATCATGCTTACGTCAGAGTTCTGTTGTCGCAAATAAGTAATGTCACGCTCTTTAGGCTCAAGAACTTTCTGCAGTTCCGTCACTTTATAGTCCAAAACGTAATTGAACTTCTTCAGCTCAACATTATCCTTCGCTAGCTCTCGCACCATTTTTTCCTAATTGACATCAATCAATCGTTCAGCAATTCCATACATGTAAACTAACCCGAATCATACAGTTACAAAAAATGTACCTTATCAGCAACATTTTCGTCTCGATCAACCATGTCTTTCTGCAACGTAGCAATGTGTTTCTCCAGGGTCTGAATGATCGTTTTGAGCTTGGAAGTTTCACCCACCAAACGATGAACTTCATTCTTTTGATCTTCAACGTCGTGTTGCATAGTCTGAAACTTTTTTCTCATGATTCCAGCTTCTCCTTTTAATTTGCTGTTTGTTTCACGTTCACGTCTCAGCTTTTTCTCGTATGTGGTGGTAACCTCCAGGATTTCATAATCCGCATCCATTTCAATCTGGTTTATCATTTCTTCGTTTTCTACTGCTTGCTTTTCCCCGGTATCTTTGAGCTGCAGGGAGTAATCAAGACGAGTTAATCTCCTCTTCTCCCATTAAAAATCAACAGGTTAGAATTGTTTACTTACCCCATCAATGGCGGTATCCTTTTCGACTAGTTTTTGATCGTAGGTGTCAGCCATTT
>JABASF010002221.1:0-16017 GCA_019776145.1 Harlomillsia oculata
AAGCATATGTTTATATTAAGAATTTTCTCATGGATTCTTTATGCTTCATTAATTAGGGCAATTTTTTAATCAATTCATGTTACGTTGAGTTATGTTAGGCTTATTGTAAAGTGACTTAATAATACGCGTATTCCAAAATTCTTTGACCCAGCGCTGGAGTTTTAAATGTGTAAGACGTACAAAGTCATTTGGGTTAGTTAAGGTTGACTGTAACGATTCAAAAAGTGTAGTTTCAAAAACATCAAAACTAGAGTAAGAAAAAAACTAGCCTTGGGCGCGAGTACTGGAAGAAGAAGTTTGTTACTTTGATCGTTTGGTCACTTGTTCACTAATGCATTTTGGTACCACGATGGCCAGAGCACAGAAGACACCAACAAACCATCATAATTTGTCTCTCACTGTAATAATAATAATACTCCAATTAGTGGTCATAAACATTACAACAAGGGACTGAGAGTCCGTGTTTCGCTCCCGCTGTAGAGTCATAATAATCATAACTACACAAAAGCACACAAGAAGTTGTACGCTAAAAAAAATAGTAATGCCGTGTGTGTGCAACTCACAATTACCGCAGACATGCTTTTTCCCTATGCTTATTTTCTCAAAAAAGTATCATATAAAAGGGGGGATATGGACGCACTAAAAATTTACAATACAAGATTTCATTAGGTAATTGAAACACGGTTTGAAATTTTTCATAATTGTAATTATGGCTGGCTCCGTTCCTTCCTCAGTTGTAAAAATGAAGGATAAGGAAGACGTAGGCCTGGCCCTAATGAAAAAAAATTGATAATTTTGTATTTTTGGCGTTTTGTGGTTGTAAAATTTCTTGTGCTTGCGTTTTATGCTTTTTTACGACGTGTAATTAGCGTCCATTATAAAACGTTGGAAATGCGCATTCGAGATTCAATTAGGTAATTGTGGAACGGGAGAAAAATCCTAATTAAGTTTCCAGACGTCAGCTACAATGCAGATGCAGTACAACATTTTCAAAATTGTTGCAATTGTAATTATATCCTTTAAAAAAACAAAAAAATGACTCTTTTCGTATGGTTTTTGACCGGTGTGGCTGAATACGTAGAAACTCCATTTATGCACGTTTAATGTCGTATGACTTTATTTCCTTGAGGTCAAAGATCTTCAAGTCCAAAAAGCCAAGTTTTTTTCGTGTCTGCAAATTGCAAAAACTTCATTCCATTTAGTAGAGACATTTTGGCAATGTTTGCAATGATGCGTGTAATGTAGTTATAATCCCACACACAGACGAAGGTGTGCACAAAAACATTAGATCATCATTCATTATTCTTCTTTTCAATTGGTTCATTCATGTGCCAGAAAAGTACTTTGTTGAGTACGTTTTTCCACTTGAATGTTCCCAGATTTGAAGGAAGGAGAGAGAAAAAAAAGGGACCACACCGTGGAAATAACAGTAGAGCTAATAATCATATTCACATTGAATCTTCTCAATAATGATGATAATGATGATTTGCGTGTTGGTTTATAAACGTTCGTGCTGTTCTTTTCGGGTACAACAAAAACATACAAACAAAATACACAGAGGAGGGATGGATCAAAGAGATGATTAGTCTCAAAGATCATGCCAGGATAGAGACGGAGAGAAAACACGAGTGCGACTGACTGACACTTTGAAAACCAGACAACTCATATAATACCTTTACGCTAAATATTTGTTTCCTGTCCCTTGCGTTCTCTGACCTGACAAATTGTCTGTTCAAGTGCGTATGGCGTGTTTGAGGCGGGTGTTTTTTTTATCACGGGCCACCAGACGAACCTCTAAAAACCAAACCGAAACGAGGAAGGGATAGCACGTTACCTTTAACTTAACAGACTTGGAAAGGTAGACAGAACCACCACGGACAACACCGCACTTGGTTCTTTTCTTTGTTGCGGTTTTTTTAAGATCATCATCGGCTTCGTCTCATTGACATCTCGTCGCCACTTTTGTGAACTCTTGACTTTTCCCGTCTCTTTTACTTTTGGTTCTTCAAGTTCCCCGTACTTATAAATCGTGTACGGAGGTATAACATTTAGTAAATTCCCCGAGGCTCCTCGCTTAATTATTTCCAAACTGCTCTCATTTCGTTCTCAGTGGGGGAGAAATACAGATAAAATGATGATGATGATGATGACTACAAAACTCATACTCGTCCCATCCCTTCCCGTGTTCCAAACCTGCCAACAATGACGCGCATTATAATTTGTAATTACTAGAATACTTGGCTGCTCTCTCCATTTGAATAATTAGACACGCCCTCTCGATACACTTTTTTGTTACCACACTTGT
Source organism: Harlomillsia oculata (assembly GCA_019776145.1). NCBI lineage: Eukaryota > Metazoa > Arthropoda > Collembola > Entomobryomorpha > Oncopoduridae > Harlomillsia > Harlomillsia oculata. The sequence continues at coordinate 2,306 of JABASF010002221.1, forward strand.
AATTAAATCAGGCGGCTAACTAACTTTTTACATTGAGAGCAGGTAGGCACTCACTGTGCCAAATGAAAGAGCATTAAAAAAGATTAAACCATAATATCGTATTATAGAGTGGCTATTAGCTCAAGAAACATATTAATCTCTACTGTACCAACTGCTCCTTCATCCTTCTGGGGTTTTCTTCTCCAAAAGACACGGCTCTTTCAAGTTTTCAATGCTTGTTTTCCCAAGATCCTCATCATTTCCTCATAGTCTTTCCTAGCATATGTCAATTTATCAATAAAATTTGCATACCGCTCTGAGTGAATGAATTAAATCAAATCAAATAATGTAGGAGCAAATGAGAAAACCACAGGAGTTAATGCTTTTGATTGTATTAAGGCCACAGAGAATGAGGAGAGTAAATTGGATTTGATATTTGCATCAAGTGGACATGACAAGGCGATGATCATCCGATATCCAGAGACGCTAATAATCCTCAGACAGACAAAAACGTATGGCTTTCTGATTTTCAAAAAACAAGGTTAAGCTTTTGAAAAGATGCCTCATGCTTGGCAATTTTTTGAACGAGTTTAACAATTAATATTAAGGGCATTGTTGTGAAGGAATGAAGGAAATAAAGTAGCCGAAAGCCACACTCTGCGACCAGCAGCAGTGGCACATTAAAAGATGAAAAGACTATAAGTTTGTACATTTCGTAATAAGAGAGGCATGACTAATCATTCCATTGCATTCGTTAAGTTTAGATTAGATTAGTCCTTTTGCGCTTTAAGCTTTGCACTCTGCTCTGATTTATCGAGAGATAATAAGTTTATAATTTGTAATGATGATATCAGCATAAAACGTTTTTTTTCCTTCAAATTGTCTTGTGTGTACTGTTTGGGAAATGAAGCAGACAGCAACATTATAATGATAATACGGGCTAAACACTAGAGTATCAAATGATAGTGTGCTTCACTGTGCAAGGAAATGTTGAACAGCAAAATGTATCAAGTGATGACGACCGACTGAGGATTGAAGGGTTTTTATTAGTAGGGCAGGGCGGACTTTTTGTAAAAAGTGGTGGCACAGTACAAAAAGGAAATTGAACCGAGTCATCGGCAACCAATTTCCAAAGGTGAAAAGTAAATTAGTAGACCTAAATGAAAAGAAAGAAGGGATGAAAGGGCCAGTCTTTCTTGTAAACGTACAACACACTAAGAACAGTTCAGGAGCGCAGACTTCAAAACTCTGCGTGTATCTCTTACTTCTCACTACTCTTAATTCGTTCATCGTCATCGTCATTGTCGTCATGATTTGACACAATCTTTTATTATTCCTTGATGAAATTGACCTTTGCTTAATGCCGAGTAATTGTTGTTACCCTTAGGCCCTTCCAAACAACCAAATACAATACATTTGCCTCAATCTCTTTTTGTTCTTCTTTACTACCTTTTTTTAATTTTTTTTTCAACATTTTTTATATAGTCAAAAATTTAGAAGTAGAGCTCTATTAACAAAATTTTAAGTTTCGTAAGTTCTTGCTTGAAAGTTGAAACTGCGGCGAGAAGGAAAAGAAAGATTGAGAAAAGAAAAGACGTTACGTATTACGTTACGTTTGATCGTTTGATGGAAAAACGACCGGCATGACACTGAGAGATTTTTTTGCGGCGCGTTTGTAATAAAATTGAGTTTCCCTTTGAGTCTAATGTAATTTGATGAAATGAACAATAACGACAACCTATGTGTAATAATAATGTCCTTTATTGCCTAGCCAGAGAGATTCTTTAGGGTTTTTTTTATTGTCCTCGTCACAAAAGGTCACAGGTCATTACGTACGTTATTAGATGAAGGTGTACTAAACAAAATGCCTAGTATCATTTTAATTGGGGATGATTGCAGGGTAGGTGTTTGTTCCAAAGGAAAAGTGTCCTGTGTGTGTACGTGTGCCTTATTATTTAACGTCGGCAGGAGACTTCTGGGATTGTGTGGCAGTCTTTTGTCTTTGTTACAATGAGATGACGTCCACGTCCCATCCTCCCAAGGTGAAATTGACAACGTATAAACCACAGAAAATTAGTACGGAACAAAAGTCAAGGGTAAAAGGAACAAAAAAGGGACCACAACACACAGCAGCAGTCCAACAGCAGTTCAAAAAGGATCCTTCATGATCCGAATGACGAAACTTTGGGGGAACTTGGAACGTTGGAACTGGCAAAAAGCGCTGTTCTCTCTCAACCATCCATTCTTTTTATTACCGGTCATAAACAGTTTAACGTTCTTCACCTTGAACTCATCAAAAATGGTTCATTATTATTAATTAATTTTTCTGTTCCTCATTTCCTATTGAAGACATCATAATGAGATTGATTAGATTGTTTTTTTGTCATGAGTAAGATGAATACTGCATATTATACTGCATTTCTTATTTTTGGGCCACCTGCAACTTTTTTCACGCCTTTTATTTGAAAGAAAAGCAAAAATGCATTTTCCGTGGTGAAAAGAAGTTTTTTAACGCTTTTTTAAACCTTGCACTCCCGATTTGTAAGGGTTTTCAACAAGAAGGGGTTTTTTGAATGTTTTGAAATTTACTACTGTTTTTCAAGTGTTGTCTGGAGAATAGTTTGAGAGCATTTGAGGAGTGTGACAACCCGAACGACTGGCGCCTTTAATTTAATTGAGTCTGAGTCGACGTCTTTTTACTTCTCGTGTGTGAAACTTATAGTCTCAAAGACTTCTTGTGTTGTTATTATTATTATTGCTTTTCCAACAATGTGTTGTGTGCCAGGCTCAACATTCACTTAGCTCAAATTACTTCAAAGAGCAATAATAAGGCGAAAAGGAAGACGAAGGAGCTCCTTCCAAGAAGGAAAGGCAAGGAACACCAAAGACAGCTTCAACAAGTCGTCGTCGTGATAATAAAAATTGTATGAGGTGCCCCTCCTGCCCCTTGAAAACAGGTATATTATGATGATCCTATGGACTTATAAGTCAACTTGCTAGATGCAATTAGCTTTTTAAACGCACCATTCACAACTCATTTCATGAATATTTATCAAGTGTATGTACAATGTGATTTCTTCAAGGGGTAATTAGACTTATTGCCTTGATTCCCTTTGTCGTTTGCCTTATTCCTTTAATTTATCCCTGAGGCATGTCAAAAACATTATGTGCACTCACTCATTCATCCCATTATTTCGTCTCCTATCTTCTTAACTAACCCAACAATATTTAATGTGCTACAACTATAGTATACATTATGTTCATAACTTGTATCAAATGTATTCTTATAGTCCATCATCATTATACATTGTCTTTAATTGCTCAGCAGAAGGTGTGGAAAGAGCAAAAAGGAACATGTATGCAAAAATATTCCAAAAAATTAAATGCAATTATTATTATTATAAATACATCACAAATGTGCATGAAAGCTTAAGCAATTAGGCGTAATTAGCATGTAATAATCGTAAGGAAAAATGAACCATAATTGGTTTTGATGAAAGACGCTCGGAAATTGTAATTAACATTATGAAAAATAGAGTGGCAACGCAGTTTTCTTTCGCAGAATAAAAAAAGAGTGAGACTACGTGCTTCTCTTCTAATTATTATGAGTAGGGAAATATGTTGTGATGATGTGATGTGATGAATCATCGTCATTGACTATCAACATCGGCAGCTTTTGATTCATTAAGGGTTTGTTATCCTACGGGTTTTCGGAGAGATTCAGTTTTATATGCATAGTTCTATGTGATGAATCATCGTCATTGACTATCAACATCGGCAGCTTTTGATTCATTAAGGGTTTGTTATCCTACGGGTTTTCGGAGAGATTCAGTTTTATATGCATACTTCTTATGATGACTTAATAATTATGTAATTTAGTGGTAATTACTACGTGTTTGTGAATTTATTTTGGTATTTTATACATTTTTTATGCTCTTGCAACCAAGTTTTATGAAATTGTGCAAATTTTTGAGTTGCATTGTGCAAATTAAATATAAATGCTACTTGAAGTTTTTTTATTGAAAAATTACACGGTTCGCATTTCCCATTACATTTTTTATGCTTTTGCAACCAAGTTTTATGAAATTGTGCAAATTTTTGAGTTGCATTGTGCAAATTAAATATAAATGCTACTTGAAGTTTTTTTATTGAAAAATTACACGGTTCGCATTTCCCATTGCGCAATAATGTAATTGAAATCCATTTTCCATATTGCAAATTACAAGATGATAGGATTTGCACACACTTGTGCAATATGGAGGAAATGATGAGAGGTGCTCGGTTGAAAATGTTGTACATTTTTTTGATGTTGGCACGAAATGAATAAGAAGAACAAAAGGAATACTAATGTCGTGTTTTGGGTACAATTTCATTTTGATCATTTACGAGTACACAAGAGGAGAGATACATTTTACAAAGCAATTTGTTAATTGTTATGTACTTGTGGGATGGAATTCCATTATTTTATACCCTTGAGAGAAGATTAGGAATAAGAAATGCAGGAGACACAAAGTACGGCCGTCGTCTTGTATGATACTTATTTTTCTGTGTCTCTCTGGGACTTTATGACTTGGACAGAATGAACACAACTGTGCCTCAATTATTTAATGAGCAGGTTGGGTTGAGTTAGAAAACACTGACATTTTTCCGCTTAATTCCTTTGCCTAAAGGATTATATGCCTTATTTATTTCGTAATGATAATGTGTAGCACTGTGTTCCTGCCCCTGGAGGCTAATCCGCCTTTTTCGAGCAGATAAGCACGTACTATCAAGTTTGAACCGCTTCTTATAGGTTGGAACATTTTTTTTGAGAGAGACAGACGTTTTTGCAAAAAGCTTGGAACTCATTTTTTTGACTGTCTCCAATGGAAAAGTACGTTAGGAAACCGCATATGGATAATAATAATGGTAATAAGTGAGGTTTTATATGTGTGATTCGATTAGTTCTCTAATGGCATTGTGTTTGAGTCATGTGTGGTTGAGTCAAAAACCGCACAGGGTCTGTTCCATTGTAATTCACATCAACAGTTGGAGTCTTGGTTGGATTTATGAAGTCTTGAGAGTCGCAGGAGGAGCAGATGCTGTAATCAAACTCAAATTATTATTGCCGTGTGAATTTGAGACGGAGCAGAGAAAGAAAGAAGTAAAAAAACGCTTTTCATGAAAAGATACTTCAACAGGAGCAAGCAACCAATGGATGTTGCGATTTCAAGCGTTTTTATTATACACTTTGTATAAGATTAAAGCTGTAAAGGTTTTTGAGTTGACGACGTCGTCATCACATTTTTGAATTGTAAAAACTTGAGGTTTCCACATTATTATCGTAGTAGAGTTGTCTCAAATGGAGTTTTCCCCACGAAGATTATCTAATGTGACAGTTTAGTTAATGTTGTTGGTTTATTGAAGTCGAAGGATTGGAATTGAATTTTTAAGATAATGTGGCTTGGGTAATGTAGTGTGGTTGGTTTCCATTCATCTCGTTTGGATTTCCTATCTTGCCTATGCCTCGTCTTTCGACTCCTCGACTCTGATTTTTTGTCATGGTGTGAAATTACGTGTAAATTACATTTGTGTGTTGAACCGCAACCACAAAATAATGATTTGCCGAACGATTGTGATCAGAGTGATCAAATTGCCTAATTTTCACTATTCAAGTATTAGTTTAAAGCTCTTTTGATTCCCTTAAAAAATCCAACATCGGGATTATTTGGTTGATTGAACTATACTTCAAATCATGAACATTAATTCAATTTTGTTAGAATCAAAAGGTCCAAAGTTAATTGTGAATGACAAGATTATTCGGCTAAACTCTCATAAATAGGTTCTACACAGTCGAATTGTTGTTGCAAAAGTCCCTTTTTTTGATTACATGTTATTAGGAAGGGCTTTTAGTAAATTGTAATGTGAGGGGTATCAAATTACCCTCATTGTGGATTGTAGGGTTGTAGCTCTGCTTAGGAGTTGTAAGGAGGACTTGGACTTTGGACCCTTAAAAAAGACAGTTTTTTTTATGAATGAACGCCTCATTTCGCCCCATAAGAGCGAAACTGGCGTTTGAAGCGGAAAAGGGAATTTACTTGAATGCGTTTGTTGTTAGTTAAGGATTCTGTCTGGAAGGATTCTGTCTGGGTACCCTTTGGATTTGAGGGCGTGTTCACCCTTCGTTACATAATATACTATTATTAAAAGGTGCAATAGGAGGGACACACACACTGCAATTTGGAGTAATTACGCTCAGAGTTTGTGACTGCGCGTCGTCTTTTTTCGTCGTCGTCTGAAATAGAAATAGTGTCATTTTCAATGATGATACGAACGACAACAACGGCGGCGGCACTCACTTTTTGTAGAATGCAACGTCCATGACGATGAAATGGAGGAACTGTCCTTGCCTTTGATTTTTAGTTAAGTGTGGTCCATTCGTCCGTGATTGTCAAACTTGTCATTTTGGACGTATCGTGACGTGGGTGATGAGTAAGTGAGTGAGAAAGGACAAGTCAAGTCAATTATCGACAATCAATTAGGCACGAAGAAGGCCGGTGAAAAAAATTTTTTATTCAATTTGAATATAATTTGGTTGGGCTGAGCTTTTAAAAATACGGGTTTTTTTTATATAAATGGAATTACGAGTATAATGGAGAGGAAAAGGTCAAGTTGTATCAAGTTTTGGACGTGTGGGAAAAGGATGACTTAATAGAGTAAAAGTTTTGCATCCGAAAAGTGGAAAAGGGAGAGGCTGAAGGCTTCAGACAGAGACTTGGCCAAAAAGACACACAGAGAGACAAGCCAGCAACATTACACACATTTAAATTACATTAGACCATGTTCATGTTTTGTCCTAATGTGTTGCTTAGAGTGTCTGGTAGATGAAGGATGAAGGACTGACGACGCGACGACGTCTTGGAATGGATTGATATTACCTTTATAGTAGTGTGAGTTTAGTCTTAAAGAAGAGCATTAGAATCCTTATCCACCAGCATTCCCGCTCTACCTCCCTTTTCTAATGGATGGATCGTGTTGACTCCCCTTATCGATGATGTACGTAGTCTCTCTTTTTCTCGTAAAATCACTCAAGACTCCGAGTCACACAGTCACAAGCATTACTTAAGTAATGTCTACTCAACTGACGCTCAATTCACTTCTCTCCTTCTTCGTCTTCTCTGATGTGATGATGATGATGATGTTTCAACTTTTCACTTTATTGTAACCTTTTAATGTGTGTAAGTCATACTTTGCCCATGTCTTCTCTTTGCCCTTTCCTCATCCCGTGCTTCATGCTTCTCAGGTGACTCAGTCACTCACGTCCGTCTCAAAAAGTCTCAAGGTGTTATGTTGTACTGTCCATTTGGATTGCATTGCACACTCTGGAAGCAAGCTTCAGCTTCTCCTTTCTCCAGGTTCCAGGCAGACTTGGACTTTTTTCATTCTGATAACAATAAACACAAGGAATACTATGCAAGATATAAAAAAGGGCAAAAGTACGTTGTTGTTATATGGAAGACTCTGAGGACTTGGACACTGGAGCAAACAATAGTCAAAGTCAGTCGCCGGTTCGTCGTCAGTCTGTCGCTTTATAATGCTTTGCGCTTTTCCTATCATCCATTTACTCCTGATGAACCCATGGTCCCATGGTCCCATGGTCCCATGGTCCCACATTGCTCAATTCTTCCTCTTCATCATCACAAAAGGATGGTCGCATCCTCTCTCCTCTCAAGAGTGATTGACTTTGATTATCCCATGGATCCTTTCAATAATGCATATTCGAGCTATTGAAAAGAGCAAAAGACATGGTCCTCCGCATGCTCAAGTTTGTGCTCTTGAAGAACATTTTTTAAAATTCATTTTTCCTCTTCATGTTGTGTTTGTATACGAGCGTAATTAATTTGACATAGGGAACAAGTCATCCGCACCGCGCTCTGTAAAAAAAAGCTTTGGCTTTTCAAAATCCTCCGGACTACAATGTAAAGGAAATAAGGGGACGATCATTATCCAACTACTTTTAATGCAGTCAAATAAGCTGTAATTAGGCGTACAAATACGTGCCTAAATATGGTATACATGTGTTCTTTTTGTGGAGAGGATCTCGGTTTGGATTTTGAACTAGCCTAATCAATTGCCTATTACAAAATAGATTATGTAGATTGACAGAATGTACGCGAATGATTATGAGCATTTTGTGTTTAGGGACGCTGCGGGAATCCTTGTGTTAATAATGCTTAATAAATTGATTATATTGAATTGAACTCTCTTTTGTATAATTCAATTGTATGTCTTGTTTGATTCTCAGCGAGGTACACGGACGATGAAGAGTACAATTCCTCTGGAGGTGGTGGTGGACGGAAAGAAGGTGATTTGTCACCTGGGAGTTCCAGTAATGGGCCAATTCACACTTCATCCCTGCATAACCACAGTAATCACGTGAACAAAGAGGAACAACATTTACACCGTCATCATCACCGACATAATCACGGAGGAGACAAATCCGATTCAGATGATCAACGTTCAGATGACCAGAATTCGGATCAGAATGGGTCCAATGTGTCTCCTGGTCCTGCGGACAAAAACCATTTGAGAGGAGATATGGATGGAGGGAATTTGTCTGACAACGATGAAGGATCTGAAGGTACTTGTGATGACCTTCCGAAAAGGAAACAACGACGATACAGAACTACATTTACTAGCTATCAACTGGAAGAACTGGAAAAGTCTTTTGCACGGACGCATTACCCGGATGTGTTTACGAGGTGAGTCTTTTATTAACAAGGAAACAAGCCGTGTAATCTCACGTTCCCGCACTCTCACAAATTGGTGGACTCTTGTTGTGGAACACGCGATGTGTAACATGCTGAAAAGGAGAATCGTCCAGTTACCCAAATAATTTATGATAATAGAATAAATTAAATTAAATTAAACTGCATAAAATATTAGTTTGAAGATACGGAGGAGCGCGTACAGACAAGACGCTTTGCGTTTGTTTCTTCGTTCCTTCTTCGTTTGCGTTTTTTCAAGTTTTTGTTGTATTTATGCTTTACCTTAATAAGTTAATATAAATTCTCGTTTTTCTGTCGACGTGGATTTTTGTTCAATTTACCATATTTTACATTGTGCATCGCCACCTTTTCTGACTGCTGCTCCTGCACGGCAGAAGGAGAATGTGAACAAATTATTGGATGAGAAAGAGAGAAAGGGGAAAAAACTGTAAAAAATCAAAGTAATGAAATGATGGGTACTTTAAACTCTTTGGCCAAGGGCTAAATTAATTAAGTCAGAAAATATTAGACTCAGCAGGGTGCCTATGTCCTTCAAAAAAAACGAAACGGAGCACTTCTTCAGACACACAAGACATGGGAAAAAGAAGAATGAGACTTGAGAGAAAATGAAAGAAGGAAAACCAAGCATTTTTCTTACTATTTCACCTCCTCATATACTTTTGAGAGCTAAAAGTGTCTCGTCTTCGTCGCGTCGTCACTCTTCGTCTTGTCATTATCATATTTTATCTTCCTGTGTTACTTTCCCGTAAAGGATTAAACCTAATCTCGTTTCTTTAGAAGGAAGTTCCTGTTGCATTAAGGAAATACAAAACAAACAAAGGGTTAATGGTTTAAATTACGATGCCATCGCTTCCACATCCCACAACCCCTTTTGGTCTACAAAGACAAATTTATAAGCGTGTCATTTTTATTATAGAAAACTCTTTTGGTGTGGTTTGGTGTGCGGTGCTTGGTTTTATTGTCCGTTTTTATGGTTCGTGACAAAATCAAAAAGCCACTTTTTGAAACCTCGGTTTATTCAATTGGCTCCTGCGTGTGCCAATGGCGATTTCCCTTTATCACTGCATTGCGTATGAGGTTTTTGGGATTGCGACGTCGACGGGGTTGTCGTGTCGTCGTGCGTCGTCGTATTTAGGATTGAGGGTTGAGACCTTTTTACGTTGCGTGCGACGGGAGTTTTCGTGTCCCAAGTCCTATTGTCTACTAGTACAAACACCACGTGCGTGTGTGGTGTGTCCATTATGTACTATAAAGTAGTAGAAATGTCAATGTCTGATGCTTTTTTAGACTTTGTTTGTGCACTATCCAAACTTAATGCAAATGTAATTTGTCTATTTCGGCTATTTGTCCAATTCGCCAATTCTGTCGTGTACGACCCGAATCCGAGCGGAAGGAATTTGAAAATCTAACTGGGTTTTTACACAATGGTTTATTTTACTATGCTGCAAAAGTAATTACGCTAGCGTCTGAAAAGTCTCACATCGGCAAAAAGAAGGGAGAGACGAAGGTAATCCCAAGAAACAAAAATAATTAAACTGAGTAAATAATTGCAGGTTTGGATGAAAAAGAGTGACAGGCGGGCTCGCAGTTAGAAAAAACACCGGTAAAGCTAAACAACAAACTTAAAAGGGAAGGAAGGAAAGAAGGTGTAACTTGTAGTAAAACATTACAGGACAGATGATGCATTATTGAGACTTTGGACTTGGGAGTTTATACAAGAGCTTGTTGTTATAGACGGGTCACAGAAGATTTGAGTATAGCCATTACTTTTATAGGGAGGTTAGAGCTGAGCATCATCGTTCATCTCCCATTAGTAAAGTTTAGGGTTTTAGTTTCCCTTGTGTGTGTTTGTGTGTGAAGGAACACCGTGTTCCTTAATGAAAAAAACACTTATTTCCACCCAAAAGAAAGGACAACTGCTGTGTAACTACAATGAAAGAAAAAGGGCCTTTTGTGCCTCAGAAACTGATGATGTTGGGCTTAATGACCTTTCTCATCTTGAGATGTGTTCAACGGAGGAAAGGTGTGTAGAGTAAGTTCAAGTCGGTTCCTTCGGAACGAGGACGACGGACCGGTGTACTTAAAAAGTAAAACATGGTGTTGATGTTGATGCCGATGCTGCTTTTGCAGTCAGTCACTCACCAGTACCGCTATGAAAATCCACGGGGGGCTTTTCTCTCTTTGAAAATTGTTGGGATTCTGAGAAGAAAGCGAAAAACGGGGCTTGTTAAGACAATATCCGTCGGAGATTTCAAAGGAAAATAACAAATAAACTAATAGCTTTTTTGTATTGGTGTAATCATGGATGTAATTGGGGGTCAACAATGACGCAGTTTTATGGAAAAGGTCATTTATTGAGTGATATTGACAGTTTTGAGGGATAATTTAGGAAGGTATAAGACGCTATTGTAGTTACAATGTCAGTTTAGATAAGTGGAGACGGAAAAGGAAGTTGTTGAGAAAATTAGAACGATAATAACATTTGGGTTGTGTTTTGTTTTCCAGGGAAGAATTGGCCATGAAGGTTGGTTTGACAGAAGCCAGAATCCAAGTTTGGTTCCAGAACCGCCGTGCGAAATGGCGTAAAAACGAAAAAGTGGGACCGCAATCTCACCCGTATAATCCTTTTCCTACAACCATAAGTTTGGGAGGAGGTCAGCCACCGCCAACTGCAGCACCGATGGGATTCAGTCCACTTTACCTCCGGAAACACACTGGATTGGACTCGTTGGGATCTCCACCTCCACCGAATTCGCATACGATATTACCACACAGAATCCCGCATCCCTGGAGTCCTCATTACACCTTGCCATATTTTCCTTCTGCTTTGGCAGCAGCAGCAGCGTCTCATTCGCATCACCAATTGAACTATCGGGGTGGACCACCTCCACCGACATCAGCGTTTTTCAGTTCCGCCGCCGCGGCTGCGGCCGCAGCCGCAGCATCCTCCTATTTACCCGGCGGTCCTCCATCTTTCCAGAATCTCTTAGCTCACTTAAACGTGGCGGCCGCTGCTCAACAGCAAATGAGTCAGTTGCCTCAACATCCATCTCACCATTTGGCTCATGCCCCTCCTGACCTCATGCTGGGCGGAAGTGGCGGACCGTTACATAGTCCTTTGAGCGGATCCACTGGAAGTCCTCAGCAACATTACAGTCCCACAGAGAGTAAGTTCAAGTACCAATCAAAAGATGCCTTTTATGGTGAAATGAAAGTTACCTGAAAAAAGCTAATGAACCTTTTCGTTTCCCTTAGACCTCCAGAGCCGTAGCACCAATTACGGAGGTGACGGGGACAGGAAATCAGTGAGTCCACCCGCCAAATCAATAGATGATTGTGGAGATGACAGCGGGAGCAATACAAGTGGCGATTTCCATTCTGTGAACAATAATAAATTCGTCTCTGAGAATGAGCGGAGAGAATCAAGCATCAACTCACTTCGAGTCAAAGCACGTGAACATGAAATGAAAATCCAAAATTCTCGCAAAAACAGTGACATTTATTAATTAGCACTTTTTACTATTAAGGAAATGTCACAATTTTAAATAACCTCAAATCTCTTGTAATTTTTAATAAATTAATGACTTCTATGAATTCGTTGTATGAATTTTTGTGTATTGTGATTACAATTGTGTCCTACCGTAACAGCAAATCTAGGAAAACTCAATTTCCGGTAATGTTTATGTTTCTCCATTTAATTTCCGTCCCAAAATTAATAATTCTCCGTCCGTCCACGAAAAATGTATTATTTTGTTGTAATATCCGTCCTTTAATTATAGTGATTAATTTATATGCAATCTATCATCTCAATCTATAAGTATAACGTTAAAAGACATTAAGTATTATTCATTTTGTTAACTATTTTACGCATGTTTGGCACTAGAAAAATATAAATAAAATGTATAAAATGACCAAAAAAAAACATTTTACATACCTCGCAGACGTTCATTAGGAATTGAAAATTCACACAATACAATTAGTAGTTCCAAGGACAAAAAGTTGAATTGCGATTTCTTACAGTTTTTAATGTTCAAATAAAAAGCAAATGAAATGACACAAACCACAGATTTCCTTTTTATGCATTGTTTCAAATTTTACGTTCGTTTTAGAAATCTCAACTTTCACTTTCGCCAAACTAACTAAACAAAGTCAAACCTTCATTGAGTTCAGTGGACATAGTTTCCAATATGCAAATATTCGGGGTTAGGTTGTTTCATTTCCTTCCGGTTTTGTTGCTTCGTTCCTTTGAGTTTGGAATTTCGACGGGTTTCTGTTTGAACAACAATAGGTATGGTAATCAGTATTGGTGGCAGAAGAGCAACATTTGTTCATCAACAATGCCACTAGAAACGGAAATCGAACCTGAACCCGATTTTAGGACTCTTATGAACCTTGACCCACACGAACATGTTCATGATGTCCCAGAGTTCACGAGACGTGTCAAAGTGGAGATGATACAAGGAAAGTTCAGATGTCTCACTGCAACGGAGAACATTGAGCCAGGACAATTGGTTCTCATTTCCAGGGCATTCGCTATGACGAAAGTGGAACCCAAGCCTGATTCGTACAACGGGTTGACGGATCTCGCACAAGTCCTGACTCGGAAACTGGAGAAGAATCCTGAACACATTCCAATGGTTTACAACATGTGGGCTGGAAATGAATTGAAATATTACGAACTGACTAATAAAACAGGTATTTATAATTAGTTACGCTGAAAAATTATAGGAGAAAGCAAATTATTAATTTATATTAATTTATATTGACAGTTCACAGAATCGAAAAGGATAGAATTCAACTGATCAGTCGTTACAATAATTTCATCACCCGTAAAATTCACAAGTATGAAAATGGAACTTTGGTGTATGGAAAGGGGTTTTGGATTCTCCCTTCTTTTTCCAACCATGCATGTTTGGGAAACACGGCTTGGACCGTTTGGGGCGACTTGATATTTTTCCGGGCAGT
>JABASF010002222.1:0-16008 GCA_019776145.1 Harlomillsia oculata
AGTGGAAGTGCGCCAGAGCCAGAAATGAAATCAGAGAAATCCAAAGGTTTCCAAGGATGAGAAGATGAACGATCGAGTTTTCCTGCGGTCGCCGGCTTGTCCGCTTCTCCGCGCTGTTTTGCTCCTGCTCCACGTTCCAATAATGGCATTTCATAATATTTTCTCACATTAGTTTTAAGTTATTTCATTTTGAACAAAATTTAATCATAATTGTAACAAAATTAGTAACATGTCCAAAAGCAATACAAACGATGAGACCTTGCCACTCACCTCGTTACCTCTGTTATTCGGTGAATCCAAGCTACAAATGGTTCCGGAATGTCACTCTGAAATAAGCGTCGGGAAAATGATTTTTCATGAACTATACTGTCATGACTTGACTGAGGACAACAGTACTGAGTCCCTTAAATCCTGTTCATTGTGTAGGTCAAAGTCAAGGTCACGATCAAAGTCACCGCGTTGGAAACAGAAGAATAACGTCATTTCGGAAACAAATGTTCATGACATGCTCATTCAATTACAAGAAGACACGGGAGCCTTTAAAATGAGTCTGGCACTTGCAGCAGTTTTGTCTGTTGATTACGATTGCATGAAAAGACGTTTGACCACATTCATTTTATGGCTAAACCAATTTAATTTTAACATACGTTTAAAATAAATGCAGGCATTTGTACGTTTCATAGGAGCGAACGCCAACTCATGGAATTCTTCAGTTTATGCGACGGCTCTAGCAATCCAGTTCATATCCAAAAATGCGAAATCAGTTTCCAGGAAAAAGAAACAAGTTTGGTATCGTCATTATGAACTGGGATTATCGTGCCTTCAACGTGAACTCCATCCGGAAACTGTAGCTTTACTGTTGAAAGAAGCTTCTGCTGTTTTTGGTAGCCCGAATAGATACCTTTAATTTTAATGAACGTGAACAGAACATGCTTTTTTGTTTTGGTTTTTGTTTCATGCTTGCCAGAGAAAATTTCAGTGTATTGTATACTAATTTATTATTGTTGGTGTACTATTAAACTAAATTAAAAATAATAAATAATAATAAAAGTACATTTAAATTGTTCCAAGCAACTTCAAAGTTAGAATATTAGGACAACATAATATATTTATCATGTTTTGCATGTTTTTTTTATTCAATTTCAATAATTTAAGTATTAGTAATTTTCAGCAAGAAAGCAAGAAATAACATTTCAAGAGTCGGCAAAAACAGTACGACTACAAACTAACCGAGTTAACAAACCTAAAAGTATAATAAGCTACGTTTTTAGTTTTTGGTGAATTCAATAAAATACAAAAACATTGTTGGCTTTGTAGGTAGTTATATTATGGAGAATAAAGTCATATTTATCTTAATTCTTAATGAATTAGTGTCAACATTATAATAATGATAATTTATAATGTATTATAAATTGTACTATGTAGTAGAAACTTTAAAAACAAAAGAAACTATAAAGCGACCAAGCAAAAACAATGTTGTACCTTTATAAGTACGTTGTTCTGGTATATTAACTCTTAAATCTCATTGTCATTCTAATTAAATAGGTATGAAAATGAATTCCTCTATGTAAGAAATATAGTCATCTCAAAAACAGTATTTTTTTCTTGATAGATAATCTCATTCTGATAATGAAATATATTTTACTGGCAAGAAGCGCTATTCAGTACTCAGAAATAAAAGACTTGAACCTAATAATAGGGCAGTGGTTTTAAACAAAATTGCATTCATTTACTCTTTCTCCTTCTCATTTTCTTGTTTGATTTCTTTCTCTTTTTCCTTGTTGTCTTCCGGCAATTCTTCAGTAATAACCTTCACTTCTTTCAAAACGAGTTCCTTATCCTCTTCAATCTTTAATCCAAAAACAATCACATCTTTGGCTCATATTCAGTTATAATTTTGTTGCAAAGGGTATACCCTTTCATTTTGTTGAAACAATGATTAAAGGAACTTTTGAATTATAAATACTTACAATGTCACTGTTTTGCATTTTGTCAGACAAACGGCTTCGCATATCTTCCAAGAATTCATAACGGTGCATCTCCGGGAAGCTGAAACTGGTCACACGGGGCAATTGGTCTCCAGTCGTAGTCACGGATAAGAACAACATGGTGCTCAACACAAACGGCAGAGTGAAAACTGGCAGTTTGAACTGTACAGTATTTGACATTAAACAGTTGTTAAAATGTTATAAAGAATAAGACCATGATAGTGACAGGATAATTCAAGTATCCTCCGAAGTTCAGGCTCCGTAATTGTAGTGAATGTAATTACTAATTACGATTAGCTTTACAACTTGATGATAAAGTTACTGACCTCTTCGAAGACAAGAGAAAGACCTTGTTGGATAAGAATTGTAAAGATAACGTTGGATACGGCAGCCCAGCAACTGTGAATGGTCATAGCATAGAAGAACCCGCCAACAGCTCCTGCAGACAGAATGGCATTGTAACCCCAAATTCCAGTGTAGACAGCCGTGTAAGGAGCCGGAGTAAAGAAAAGCCCTAAAGCGAAGAAATTAAGTTTGAAATCATTAGTTTTGTGTGTTTATTGATTGATTGGTTCACTATTTCATTCGAAACTCGACATTACCGGCAACACTAGCCAAGGCAGCTCCGACAATACTGACCATGCACAAAATCGGTGAGTAGATAAGAACACCAATGTACATGAGAACACTGCCAACGACATTGTTTACTCCGAAGACTTGTCCCATCGAGCTCAGAACTCCAGTCAAAACCTGATACAGAAATATAATTCGTTTACTCTTTATGAAGAAGTTGATAAGCAAACGAAAAAATATTGTAATGTCATTCTCACATCTCCCCAATGAATCATATTCGGGTCCTTTATTGTGTTGGCATCAACGGTCGGATCAGTGTCATTATCAGCCACAACAAAATTAGGATCGTTGGGCATACTGCTCTCGATGTCTTCAGTGATTTCCTCCAGAGGATTCGAAGGTATTTCAATTTGACGTGTGGATCTGTTGTTTGCCACAGGAGAAGCCAAAACTGGTGGTAGAGTCATGTTGTGCGGCATAGCATGGAGCGCCAAAGAAGATCCTCCTTCGGTGCGATTTGTTGGTATCTCAGGATGATGATGTGGATGAGGCATTAATGCAAGAAACAGGACAAGAGCAACCACGTTGAACGGCATTGTGAGACATGGCAAAGAGATTTTGAACGAGGACAGAATGTTGTTCAATGCAGAGGTGACAAAGACGCTAAAAAATACAAAAAAAAAGAAATGTGCAATAGATTGAAACAATCGTGCTTCGCTTATCATCAGGGAAGAAAAGTCAAATGTTTAGTTTGTGAGCTTGTCAACATCGTCATAATTTCTGACTGTCCTACGACAAGTCGAGTCACGACCACGACAAAACATTAACAAAGACTGTCAATTTATGATCTTTCTGTTTCAATAAACCGTACTGCGAAGTTTCGTTTCTGTGTGATTATTTGATCGTGACATATTATTATTATGCTGATAACCATGAATAGGTAGTTAATGGTGTTGTGCGTCTTGAAAATTGCACTGAAGTATGAAAATGTTCGAAATTCGATCCGGATAAAGATAAAAACTAAAAACCCCTACAATTGTAAATTGTAATGGTTTTCCATTTTCATGGAAGCTGGTATACCACATAGCTTATGGGACGTAACAGAAAAGTTCAAAAACTCAAAGGGCATGAATTTTCTCAAACGTACAATCTCATAAAAGACAGAGCTCGAAAAAGAAAAAGCACTCAAGATTAGTCAAGAAGATTGTAAAATCTTATTTGCGGTTCAAAGATTTGTACGATCCGAAAATTCAACCACAATCTTTATGTTTGTGTCCGTAGAGCATATAACCACAAGGAAAAGAATCCTTACCCCAAAATGAACAAAGATTTTTTCCTTGTACATTTTCTGTGTGGTCTCATCACAAAACGCAAGACAGTCAACGAGTCAACCCTCGGGTAAGATTTTTGTCGGACATAAAGCTTTAAGAGTTCGACACGCACTCTCCATGCATCATAACGACATTTTCCTCTCCTAGATTAGATTAAGGCTTGGATTCTCTATTCCTTAAGTCCCCTTTCTTTCACATTTTGAATGCATACTTTAACTCGCTCAATGACCATCTCATTTTCCAAAGACTTTTTCCCCTATTATATTCCACACAAAGGTCAGCCATTTAACTCCGGTCATTTTTCAAAAGTTTTATTCCTTCTCAAAATGTGAAGTGAGCAAAGCTAGCGAGAGTTGCTATTTATGGCATTATTGCCACCCTAGCGCTAATGTGGGATTTTGGAAGTAGAAAAAACATTCTTCTCATCTCACAGCAGGGAAAGATAAACACGATAAATTGATATGTAACAAGAATACAATGAACCAGAATTCTTAAGTATTACAAATGCTGATTCCCATATTCTTACCTGAGTATAGAGCCAACAATGATGAACGTCCAGATTTTGAATGAAAGGGGTTCCGCAAACAAAGGTGTCCATAACGAAGCAGTTACACTCCCAACAAGCACGGCATTGAATGTTGTCAAGCCTGAGCTGATAGTTGTCATTTCTTGACGCAAAAGCTACCGACGACATTTATTACATCAAAAATTACGACACATTTTTCATTTTCTTAGTAAGAATGAAGATTTTTTCACCCTTTCGCTTTCTCTTCCATTTCAAGATTGTAAAAGCATGCAAAGATGAATTATTCAGTCATACTATCCATACTTACAAGAGCAGTAACAATGGCCGTAATAGCTGCAAGGGTCGCAGCCAATCCAACGAGAAGATCCGACCAGAACAATGCCAAAAGAATGATCACTCCAGTAAGTGGATTATTTGCAAACACCACCTGCGTGGATCATAAAAACGAACATTTATTAGACATTGCATAATTGAGATCACTAGTACATATAGTCCATTGTCCATGCATGCTCCTCCGTCCTCCGTTTTTATTTTACGTGTGTAAATGCATATTGGCTTTCATGGATTCTGACTTTTAAACTTTCACCCTTGTGTGGCTGTTCATATGATGGCAGCATGATAATGATCATTATGATGTATTATCAAGTATAGTATTTTTGAAGGTGGTTCATTAGCATGCCATTCTTGTCGTTACATTTGAGTGATATGAGAAGGTCTATGTGTCCCTTTACACTGCTATTTGCATGTGGAATGAGGTGTCCATATGGCAGTTAAAAAACTTGAAAGGTACATCACCGAAACCGACCGAGACAGGGAGGCACTAGACACCCGACCCCGACACCTCAAACGTTTCCTCTTCGGCTTCGACAATCCTAATAATGCCTTCTGTTACATTTTTACCGTTGAGAGCACGAAAGACAATTATGCAACCTTTGTTTCCTCTCCTGGCTTTTGCATTTTCATGTGTGAGCGAGGGTGGAAGTTGTGGAAATGTTTTTGTCAGTTGAGCGGTTGAACTAAAAAACATCCCCCTCGTAAAAAATGAAGGGAACAACAAACACAACAAAGCAATATGCGAGTTGATTCATTTGTCTCAGTGTGGCTCAGTGGAACTGAGTTCTTCACACGGTTCGTTTTACTTTATGAAATATGAAACTTATGACTTATGACGTAATGGACATATTTTGAAGACGTCTGGAGCCTCCAAATGGTAGAAGGAAGATAATTAGTCATGGAATGCCAGTTTTCTGGTCATTGTTGACACTGAGGGAGACCAGAGAAGAGAAACAAGAAGAAAAAACGTGAGACCCGTGTCATGTCAGAAAGGGCGCCTGAGAGAAAATACGGATCTGTCCATGTCCTCCGTCCTCACACTTTAGCTTCCGTCTTTGTGGCTTTACTTTATCTCCTGTCTTATCTCCCCTCGTGACTGACCCTTAAACCCTCGATAGAAAGTCAGCAGATGCATTTCCGTTATGGAACTCGTCATCGTCACCAGTCAAAAAATCATTTTTTAAAAGTGCAAGGCTTCAGTTTTTACCATAAAGCATTACACGCTCCATCCAGTTAGTACGATATGAAATATGCCTTTCTCACCGGCTTTTTGGACTTAAACTTTTGCTTATCTCCTTGCTCTCTTACTATGCATTTCTAAAAAATGGTAATTTACTTGACATTTTTGAACAGCTCTGCTTTCTGCTTACTTTAAAAGGCAAGTTTTCTTGTAGCTATTTCTAACTGAAGCGTGACATGTGCAAGATAGAAGAATGTTTAAAACATGTTTGACAACTCAGTCCAAACAAACCTGAGATATTCCACGGAACAGTGCGTTGAAGAATTTAGGGGCGAGCCATGGAATCCCTTCCTTTGAATTGAGATATGTGTCCAATGCTTTACAGTCTCCGACATACGGAAGCCAAGGATTGCTCTGAAAAATGTCAAAAATCAATTTTATAGCATTCATTAAACAACAAAGTACACACTCATCATAACATAGCTCAAATTGGTGTCGATCATGAGTGCAATATCCAATTGTTGCCAGTTTGAACTTTTAAGCATAAACAAACGTCAAAATGTCATTTTCGACTTACAACGCATCGCAGTGCGACGTAAAAGCAAAGACTCTGAGCCTTTAGATACTTAACCTTTAATTTTGTAGAAAACGACTCTGTCACGATCACGATTTAGTGACAAATCTTACACTTCGTCACCTATTATGGATAAACAACCATGTGTGACAAAGTGACAACTCTAGAAAAACAGGTTAGCTTTAAAAAGCCACCTTCCAGAAACGGGTATTTTTAATAGCGCAAAGTCAAAGGATCTTCTAAAAATTACATGAGCATTCTTCCAGTTCTAATTTCCAGCAGACAAAAGCTAAGCGACTCGCACCTTCACGGCATAAAATCTTCATTAAAAAAGCATTTTGGACTCGGCCCACTCATGAATCACCGAGTCTGAGGCGTTCTAATGCACGCTTCTCGGTAAGTAGACATTTATAAGTTTTGCGTTGACGCCTGTTTCTTTTACACAAAAACTTGAATTTTCTTCATCAAAAAGAAGAAAACTAAAAGACCTAAGACGAAGACGCAACATCGAAGAAGCTTTGGCTTAAACATGTTTCGCTTATTGACAAGACGAAAAATCATTATTGTGGCTTTACACATATTTGAGCTTCGGATTCCTTTCTGGGAGATTTGAGACTGCTCAAGAATTATTTCTTTAGTCATAAGAACCCAAGGTTACTCAAGGATGGACCCTTAGGGCAACCGTTAGTATCGTATGACGGATTTTTTTTCTCAGAATGTTCCTTCAAGGAGCCCTTATTCAGTCAAAAGAAGAAAAAAATAAGATGCGTGTAGGAAAAAAGGAACGGACGACTGACGCGATCACTTTGAACCATTCACGCTCCTGGAAATTGAAAAAGCTACCTTATAACGTCTCTCAAAGGACTCTTTCATAAGGATACGGGCTTAGGCATAAGGGCTCCCTTCAGAAGATTCTCATCATACCATAATAGAACCATACAAAAACTCTATTCCTATATATGCAACAAGTTGCTCTCACACAGAGTTTGAGTTTTTATAGAAGACCCTCAAATAATGTGACCTTTTGTCAAACCCCGACGCAAATTCATGTCCTCTCGTCGTCGTCTTCATGACGCTCATTCTCATGGCTCATTCTTTCCTTTGCAATTCATTTCACTTTCATCCTTTTTAAGCTTGTTTTATGGAAACCGCTCAAAGTCACGGTAAGCATAGAATATTGAAGGGCAAAAATGTAAATAGTATAAGGACGTGTCTGTAAATATACCAGAATCTATTATTAAATGCAGAGTTTCTGCAATGCGTCCTGCAACACTAATATTTATGCAATTACACGCGCTACTGTTTCATCATGATGACATGACGTGAGGTTCACGTTCACACGTCCACACATGTAATTTTTTTTAATGAAAACATTATAATTGAATGCAGTCGCAGGATAGTGTTATGAAATCCTAATCACATCACCTAATCTCACGAATCAATTATCCTCATAACTTAACCCTGTCAAAACAGTTGTGTTATCATGCACTATGTATATACTATATACTATATGACATGACATTTCAAAAACTCGGACTGCTCGACTACTCACTGTTCAAATACACTAATACAATTTTTATGCTTAACTTTTAATTATTATAAACCGCATGTGCAAAGTACGTAGTATTTGTCAAACATCTAAATAATGTCCGTTTGTTTAATATGAACACATAACTACAAAAATACAACTTACCGGCGTGCGGAACCGCCGATTCTTATTTGGTTGGTAAGACTCCGTCATCCTGGTTCTGATTTCGAAAGTCTTGATAACAGCGGCAGTTATAGTCCCAATTTTATTTCGTTACGTCAAATCAGACTTAATAAAAACAATCTATTGATGAAAGTTAGGATAATTCAGGATTTTTGTCAGTTAGCCCCAACAACGCACAATAATGCCTAGAGGAGCGGATGAAGTTGAGGATGGCAAAGCCAAAGCCAAACTGCACTTGAAGCCAAGCTTTCAAACTGAAGACTTCACTTGTAATTCAGACGAGGGCAGGGGCAAACAGGGAAAAAAAGGAAGCCTTTTCCCTCAGTGTAAAAGTTGTCCCTTGTTCGGTTTATTCGGCTTTACACTCAAGTGACTCAAGTGTATCTCCAGCGTGGCTGGCGTAGCCTACCCTAATCTATTCTTCAGGGAAGTTCTATATTATACGTTCCTAACGTTTTGTTACATAATCATCATGGTGTAGCAAAAGCAAAACCAAGAGCATTAGATTATTACTCCAAGCCCAAAATCCTAAGGCACCTCCTTCCGTCCGTTTGCTGAGTATATAAATTCCCTTTTGGGAAAGTGAACGCGTCCAAAATTGCTGGATTACTACATGTATACACGTTCATGGAAGCTGGAGTTTGGACCTTGGAAGAAGAATGAAATCTCCTAAAGCATAACAGCACAAGTGTCCGTGTGTTGTGTGCATTGCAGCGGAAAAAAGCAAGCTCTTCTTCTTATTACTTTGTCTTTTTCATATCCCGGGTTCAAAACTTCAAACTTTCCAACTCATCAAAAAAAGCCATTGCATTGCAATTGCAGTGCATTGCCTTTAGGCTTGTGGCAAAGCTGAGCGCACCTGGGTATACGATGCGAGTCATCAAGATCAGGATCACGTAATGTTGAAATACTCTCATTTCCAACGTCCAATTGGGGCCCTTAGGGAGACAACTCCGGATTCCATTTCCTCTCCGTATTACACACATCAATCAACTTGAGTGATGAATCCGGTCAAGATCATCTAACCGAATCCATTCCTACGACTTGAATTGAAGGGACACCTTCTCACATCCTAAATCTTTCAGTCTGAATTCTCTGAATCGTGTCCCAGTCGTCACGTCACTTTCTGTATTTTAATAGTAATACTATAATAAAGAATAGCCAATGAATCGTTTAGTTAGGTACACTACAAAGATCTCTTTTTACTCTATGGGTACACTAATACACAATAAACAAACTCAAAAATCCTACAGTTGACTCGTCGTCATCTTTATCACTGCGTTACGCTTTACGCTACGCTGTTGTGATCTTTCGTTATTGTTAACAACGACTGTATAAAGTTGATTCATTAACAATGAAGATGCATTTTTATTATGAGCTGGAAAATGTATTTGCTTCAATTTGAACACGCAGTATTACGCAATGTTACTTGTGACTGATTAATAATTTTTGTAGTAATTGCTATGATAGATAATTTAGCGATTCAAAGTTAAGATTCAAGGTTTATTCTTACGCTTTTGTGACGGTTTGTGCATTTTTTCTAGAGCGAGCAAAAAGCGTGCACAAATGCGCAAATGTGAATGAGCTCTACGAGTTAAAGTCGAATATCATGTTAACGCTTGTGACATGCGACATTTTCGATTAAATGGTATAGGATCGTATAATGATTTTACCAAATGCAATGGGTATAATGGTCATTATTGTAATTATGTTGTTCTCACTTACTGAAACGTTTGGCGACCTAGTTGACAGTTAAAATAATGAACGATTAATGCAATATGCCTATATGCCTTTCAAAAAAAAAACAAACATTCAATGAAAATTATAGAATAAGCAGAATAAATTAAGCCGGTGGCCAGTTGGCCAGTACGAAAAACTGAAAAGGTAAACTCGCTTCCCGTTCACGTCAGTTTACAAAATTGCAATCTCGCAAATGTCATTTTAGGGGGAATAAAACGTAAAGGCAAAGGTAAAAGGCACTAGGTATAACCACACAGTAAACGAGAACTTCAGAGTTCAGACAGTTTACTCAGTCAGTATACTCAGTTATACTTATAATTCTTATAATTTATAATTCTTATAATGGTTGATGGTTGTTTTATTGACTTTTCGTTCTTGTTCGTTTCAATTTTCAAAATCTCATATTACTTAATGTCATTCATATTCATAACATACCGAAAAAGATGTTTAGATTTACGGAATCAAAGCACCGCATTTTCCCCAAGACGCGACGCGATGACGCGAGCAGCGATTGAATGAAATGGATGGATGTGAATGAACAGAATGAACACGTGCAGAAGCAAGTTTGAGTGTTGGTCGGTATTGGTATGCAGCTGATTGTGATTGTGAGCTTGACTGCGATTAAGTGACTGCTTGATTATGATTACCTAAGTGACAAAACGACAAGGATAACGTAACAGTAAATTATTATATTCAATTAATTCAATTGGAATTGCAATTGCAACATTAGAAAGAATAACAATTTACGAGTAGAAGAAACCAAGAAACTAGCATAAATTCTTTTCTAATCTATTAGAACACACAAAAATATAAAATGACGTCGATCTTTGACTCCCCATCTAAATCAAATTCATTGGACGGGACAATGTTTGAGTTTGTTCATACTGTGTTTAGGACAAATAACGATTACGACCTTTGTCAAAGAATGACTATTGTCCTTACGATTTACACGGTCATTACCTTTTTACAAAGTTTCATGTTCCCTGCTCCTTACGGACGACACAGTAAATCCACATTTGGCCCAACGATAAACGCCTGAACGCTAAGTTGGCTTGGATGGTAATCTTGAATATATTATAATTAACGTACTTAGAATAAAGATGTTAAGAAGTAAAACTTTCAAATTATGCAGCTTCCGTTTTATAGGTTCAAGAAAGTCCAGCATTCATCGTCCCTATTATAATATGGAATTACACTCCAATGGACAAACTACATCTCAAAAATTTTGTACCACTTGCGTTTTTTATGTTGCACTATTTTCAAAGGTTCATCTTCTAATGCGATTATAGATTCCATTTCGTTTGATTAGCATATAGCTGCATTGCAAATTGCAATCATTAAATTAATTTGATTGATTATAGGAGCTTCGTTTATCCTTTGCGAATGACAACTGCTGCCAAACCCGTGCGGGTTTTGATCATGATCATGGCATTCCTGTTTACTTCCTTCAATGGCTTTCTCCAGAGCTTGTACTTGGGAAACGTCGCTGAATCCAATGCTGAATTCGATACGATTGATATATGTTAGGTAATGCACTCTTTATATTGGCAGTAAGGCAGTATAGCAATTAATTATAGCAAAACAATATTAACAGTAAAACTTTTATTATGCATATAGCTCTCATCAGTTTCCTATTCGGAATGTGGATCAACTTTCACCACGATGGCGTTCTTATGTCGTTGACAAAGCCAAAGACTGGTAAAGGTGCTGGAAAAACTGAATACCAAATTCCTCGTGGATTTCTATTTGAGAATATTTCTGGAGCCAACTATTTGGGACAGATTATCGATTGGTGTCGAAAACATTAAGTTGTTAATTGAAATGCATTTATTCTAAGGTAAAGTAAAAAAAAGCATCAAACGCACTTTACAAACATCTAATGTAAAATGTAACGTAAATCAAAAGTATAATATGACAGGCTAATTCGACGGCTAATAATGACGAATGTGGTTGAATATAATATTACAATAACTCAGTTTTAACTTGAAGAAACGAACTAAAGTCTATTGTGGCGGGTTCTCGATTGTTGTCATATTCCATGACGCTATCTGAACTATTTTCCTCAAGTGGATCCACGGATTCTTGGAAAGGCTCCTCTTCTAGACTATATTCGATAGGTATCTCGTCAACGACATGCTCATCAGGTATTGGTAAATACTGCATGTTATTTCGATTGAGCGACGATCGAGGTGGAACGCTTGCTGAACTGTCTTTCATTTGTCTACGGCCGCTGGACGATTTCAAAGCTAATCCACACTTCGGTTTCTTTTTCGGCTTCTTGGGGCTGGTAACTTCGACTGATGTTGTCGATTTAAAAGATTTCCTGGACACCACATCAGCGACTCTTGTTCCTTCATGTTGCATTCTTATGTGACCGTGCAACTCAGCTCTTGTGGCAAACTGAGTTGAACAAATTTGACATGACCAAATATTCTTTTGGGTATAGTGGATATATCGATGTTGCAGCATGGCGCTCCAAGATGAGAGAACAGCAGGACATTTTCGACATTTAAACTCACGATTTTTGGGCGGTGGTTTAAGCGGTTTTGGAGTTGGCTCGAGTTCTTTATCCTCAAATAAGCTTTTCAGAATGCTACTACCTGGTGCAGGTGAAGTCTCCAATAATTTTGCCAGTGTCCAGATTTCCGGAGAAGTTTGCGGTACACTTGTAGTGTTAGTTGCCCCTTTGTGAAAATGTTGAAGATGTTGTTGCAAAGAAGCTTCCATTTTGAAAACTCTGTCACACTGATTGCATGAATACATTTCGGGAGAAGTAGCAGCTTTCAGAGTTGCACGTTTTCGAAGTTTATGCGTTTGACGTTCGTGCCGATGCAAATTATTACCAGTAAAGTAAGCTCTGGGACACAGTTTGCACCTAAATGTTCGTCGAGGATCGTTCCAATCTACATCCTTATTGGGCCCTACACGAGGATTCAAATCGAAAGACGTGGCTTGAGCTACTTCTGGTATATCTTCGTCCTCATCCTCATCTACTTCAGTGTATATTTCATGCTCTGTATTTTGAAATCCGCTCACATCAAAACGACAAGGACAGTTTGTTAGTGCTTCCAGAGACACATAACCCTTATTACAATCACCACATGTGTATGGCCACTTTCTTTGGTGCAGCTTTTCATGAAATTGTAAGCTTTGCTCGCTAGTAAACGCTTTTTGACAAATTTGGCATGTGTGGAGTCTTGGCATTTGTTCCACTTTTCGAACCGTGCCCGGAACGTGCTCCTTTGTCATATGAAACTTTAATCTTTGATTTGAACAGTAACGCGCTGAACAATGTGGACAATGAAACGGATTGGGCTCTCCTGTATAACATAAATGACTACTTCAAAATTTGGTTCAAAAGCATGATTAATGATTTCATATGCACACAACACACAATACCAATCATTAGTAATTTGTACCTTTATGTTTTCCTCTAATATGGGCCTGGAGTGTTAACTCGGAAATGAAATTGGTGCCACGACTTGAACAACCTGGTTCATTGCATCGCCAAGGCGTCGCAGTAGAACTTGATGCAACATTAGATTGATCGCTGCTAGAAATGGTAACAGTTGGTTGTTTGATATTTTCCTGAGAATCCAACACTTCCGTATTACTTGTACTCGAAACTTCTTCCTTTGGCTGACTGGTAACGGTAATGTTTACTGGAGTTGCAGTCTTACCGGATTTCGGTTTAGCCGCACACTCCATGTCTTTTAAAAATCAAACACATGCAGTTGAGTACACTGGAAAATAAAACTGAATTTTCTAGCATTATTTTGTAGTTTATTCTCTCATACCTTTAACAATCAGTTGAAGTTTTTGTCCGGCAGAAAATACTGACTGACTAGTGTTCACATCTACGGTTGCGATATTCTTGCTCATGCGAAAAGTCATTAGACTCTCCATGCTTTTTAATATCGAACTTTTCACTTGTTCTTGATTTTCATGGATCGTCTTGTCAACTCTGTCTCTTTCCCTGTACGATAATGCAACTCCTTTCATTAATTGATAACAATGACTGCAGTATGTAGCTTGAATGAAAAAGTTTTCATATGGAATGGTAGGCAATTCAAGCAATCGACACATGGATTCAGCGCAAATCTTCTCCATAAGAGGCCATTCCAAAGGCGGTACCTTCTCTGGTTCATTGTAGCACACAAGGCACTTGTGAGGATCATCCAAACGTAAGTCAATAGTTTCCGGTTGATCCGGTATCGCTGAATGCAATGAGACTAGATTGGTTATAAGAATTTGTTGTGAACTACCAGACGCCATTTTCGTTCCTGTACTGTTGACATTTCCGTTTTCGGAAACAGAAGTTGCTTGTTTTCCTTTTGATACTACACTGCGAGGAATACTTGATATATTCGATTTTCGTGCCGATTTGGTTACAATCACTTTCGTTGTTGTATTGCTATTTTCGGAAGCAGAAGTTGCTTGTTTTGATTTGGATACGACATTACGATCAACACATGATATCCTCGGCTTGGGGAACAATTTGGCTACAGGCGCTTTCTTGCTTGTATTATTAAAGAAAGACGGCCCTGGGAGAGCTCGTTGAACATTTTTTGTTGAGTTACTTGAGTTACTTTTTGTCTCATTTGAGGGTCCAGGTTTTTCAGGTTTTTCTGGGGGTAATAGAAGATAACCATTTGCTGGAACATCCGTTCGAGAGCCGAGAACGACGATCGCCTTTCTCCGAATTTTTTCATCAGCACGCACATATTCTGGAATGAGTACGTTAACAAGATCCGATCTCAAAGATTTTGACGAACTGGACGACTTTTTCTTTCTAGAGGTTTTTAAAGTTGAGTCTCTTGTGACTGCACGTGGTGAAGTCGGCGGGGCTTGCTTGCTATTGTTATAGTGCTTCTTCACGGTGTCATGTTCCTTCTGACTATGCATAAGCGGAACAGCACTAATTTGTCTCCCAGGTATGACTGTGCCGTCTTTTCCTATGTTGTGTCTCTGTTAAAACAAATATCATTTAATACCGGTCACTGGAATGGAAAACAAACTAATGAATTTTGAATGTACTTGAACAAACCTCCAAATGTCTTAAAAAATGGAATGGCACATTAGCCGCTCCTCTGATCAATGCTGAGACATCAACCTTCGAACATAACGTACAGCTCATTACCATCAAAGGCATTTTCCCACTCCATTTTTTGGAAGGTTTCATGTCTGGAACAAGCTTGAAATACTGCTTAACCACGGGATTCATATTACGGATCTTCTTATCAGAAACCACAGCCGTAGTTTTCTTCCGAGCGTATGCCTTTTTTACTGGCGATGATGCCGGTTTTGATTTGGGTTTCGTCAATGTTGATTTTGGTGTTGACGAGGAAGATGACGATGACAAGCTTCTTCTTATCGGTGGTGGTGTGGATTGTTTCATTAAAGTCTGCAGTCTTGCTACCCTTATAGGACGCGTGGACAACGTGGACTTGTCAGTTCCAATCTCGTCATTTACGGGTTCCACTTCAGTTTTAACAACTGAATCCAATGACTTCTGCTCCCCTTGATCTGCTGATTCTTGGACATTGTCCTGCTGACCCAAATTAGGTATGTGATCAGTCGGAATAGAAGACTCTGAAACAGCTGATTCTTCATTCTGTTGAGAACGTACTTCTTCGGAAGTATCAAAGTCAGAACATTCTGTAACTGATGCTACTGTGTCTTCGCCGCTGGACAACGAGGCCACATCAATCAATCTCACATTGGGACCTACGACCGCTGTTTCAAATTCAAATCACAGATAAAGCCACTATACTAATTACACAAAAATCGTGTTACAATCATTCAAAAAGCATAATTTATTTTACCTTGATCAACTTGATCTAAAGGATCCACAGGGTCTCCTTGATCCATCTTCAGTCTTACTTTTTCCTGGTCAGCGAACAGTATGACAAGAAAGAATACTTTCAAATACAATTATCCATCCATATCCAATCTACTAAATCTACACGATTCGCACAAGAACCATCTCCTTTTATGATAAAAATTCCGACGTTAGTACACGTTTAGTTGAGGTGTTTTACGTAATGACGAC